>OV743716.1:151069460-151300339 GCA_928272305.1 Volucella inflata | reverse complement strand
CATCTCAGGTGACTGATGCGCAGTTTTCTAACTAACTCCGTCAAACAGAGAGCGTTATTAACGCCGCGGTGAGATCATTTTACGCGGCGGTTAGATTATTTTGACGCCGCGGTTGAAAACGTCAAACAGAGAGCGGTCGGATTTTAATTTCAATAAAATGTCAAGCAGCTCGGATGACGAATTATTATTATTTGCCGTGCTACGTTCTCGAAAAAGGAAAAGCATTTGGGTTTACGACATAAATAAAAAGCACCGGTTGTGCTGAGAACTAGAATCAGACCAAGACCTCTTCTTTTCGTATTTCCGTATGTCCCAAAATGCTTTTGAAGATCTTCTTGAATTGTTTCGCCCTAAAATTGAAAAAAAAAATTAACAAACTGAAGGAAACCCATTTCAACAAGAGAAAGACTAGAAATTTTTGTAAGGTAAGATCATTCATCATTTTAATCTTTGAAATGTAAGTTTATAACTTAAGTATCAAATGCTTGTGATGTTTCGAAATTTATGTTAGTTGACATCACCTGGATAGATGTCGGAGATACAACTTGAATAAATCTGCTTCGAGAGTCTTGTTGTGCCGATGCAATGCGACATATCGGCTTAAATTGTTCCTCTATTTCTCTTAGTTTAGTTTCTGCAAATAATTTTGCCAATTCCACTTTCAGCCTTATTTTATGTCTTTCTGAAAACTTTTTTTAATGTGTCAGGGTAGCTTTGAAAGAGATGATCGACGGCATCAAATTTTGACTTTTGTTTTGTCTTCAGATAATCTATGATTTTCTCCACATCATCCGGATCATGACGTTTTTTCCGCTTTGTTCTTGGTGTAAGCACTGGCGATGTAGGCAATGTTGATGTAAACGACGGTGGTTGCGTCAATACTTGTGGAATCTCTGGTGAGGACAATGGTGGTGTAGGCGACAGAGTTGAAACTATTATATGTGAAGGCACTGGGTCTAATATTGTTGACACATTTGAAGAAGATGCACGTGGAACTAAAGATATGTCCAAAAATTGTAGCTGACTATACCAAGGCCATTTGTGTTTCTTCGTAGATTGTCCTGCGCTGCCTTTCAATTGTTTATTATGTCGGACATAGTTGCTGAAAATAAAAACCAAAACTTTCATTTACTTTATTTTATCAGATACTTAGCAACAGGTGATTCCTATCAGAATATTGCATTTTCCTATAGAATTGGACGTTCAACGGTAGGAAGCATTGTGAAGAAAGTCTGCAGAGAAATTTTGAATGCTTTACAGCCAATGGAAAGTTGCAGAAATAGGCTTTAGACAATTGTGGAATTTTCCCAATTACGTGGGCAGTATTGATGGCAAGCACGTTGCCGTAAAATGCACTCCCAATAGGGGATCATATTTTTTTCCGTTGTGTTACTGTCTGTTGTCGATCCTTTTTATGAATTTATTGTTGTAGATATTGGTAGCTATGGACGCCAAAGTGATAACGGGATATTTAAGAATTCCAAATTTTTTCTAGAATATTTAGACGGCAAGTTACTTATGCCCTCAAAACCACTACCAGGAACCAGTTATCCAGTGCCTCAAGTTCTTATAGGCGACGAAGTGTTTGTTTTCAAACGAATTTGATGCGACCTTTTCCTAAAACAATATTCGTGATAGACGAGAGAAAAAAAAGTCACGATGCAACGCCGCGTTGATTTTAAAGCAACGTTTAAAACGCGCTCTGTGTGACAGGAGCTATGTGTTGTAGTATAATACAATGCGGCGGTAAAACGCGCTCTGTTTGATGGAGCCTTAAGCTAATGTCGCTGTACAGTTCATTTAGTTCGTTCTTGAATCTTCTCTTCCAAAGCCCGTCTCCCAATGAATATGTTTGGAAGGATTTTTCACTCAAAACGATTGAGTAGTTTTGATATATTCCATGCTTCATACGAAGGTATATACTAATGTATGTATATAATTGTGTACAACGTCTATATGTGTGTTTGTATGTATTGTATGTAGGTTAGGTAGATTAAGGTTTATTTTAAGTTAGATATTAAGTTTTTATAAAAATAAAAAAGCAAGTCCATATGCTAAGTTTTTTGTTGACAATTCTTTTCTTAGCCTAAGTATAGAAAATAAATATTCCTAAACAAAATAATAATGAAGTCGAAAGACATAGGTATAAGAATTTAGAGTAGCTTAGAGTGCCTGTGTAGGGCCAGTAAGTTAGTATAAGATTGTAAAGTAATTGTAAGCTAGCATTTAAGCATTTTCTGTTAGAATGTAAGAAGTAATGATAAGTAAAATAAAATGCATTTAAAACTAACTAAACTAACTAGATACGCTTCTTGTGTGTTGGAACAACAGACAATAAACACAGATTTTCCGAGCAATATTTTCTTCAGTAATGAGGCACGTTTCTCACTCGGTGGGTATGTAAACAAACAAAATTGCCGCACATGGGGCTCAGAAAACCCACTAGTGATCGAAGAGGTGCCGTTGCATCTAGACAAAGTGACTGTTTGGTGTGCTCTATGATCGAAAGGTGTCATTAGTTAGTATTTTTGGAAGATGCCAATAGGCGGACGGTTACAGTCAATTCGGAACGATATGGTCGAATGACAACCGATGTTTTTTGGCCGGCGATCGAAGATCATGACTTGGACGATATGTTGTTCCGACACGAATGAAAGTTTGTCGGAACCTAAGTTAAAAAAAAAAAAGTGACGGAGAAGAAATACATTACTCTTTCCCCTTTGTTAATGAAAAAATGAGTGCCACGAGTACGTTGAGACAGAGGACTAAGTGTTCATATAACAAGAAAAAGACAGAAGGGTATCCCATGGAGCTTAAAAAGGGGAAACTGCCTTTAAGAAATGAATTTTCCATTCAGTTTGTTCTGTCATGTAGCCGTATCATATGTTTTCGAATAAATCGGAAATAGTCATATTCTGCGAACGTATACACATACGGATATGTTCGTGCCAGGTGTATAACATTTCCAATGGGTAAGATTTAGTTCAATAGCCATTAACTTCTGTAACAGAATACACAAATATTCTGGGAATGGAAATTTAATTCGACTTGTAACTGAGCTAATCGGAATCGAAAGTAAATCGTCCTGTTTGGGAGTAAGGTCTCCGATATCATCTCAACTATTAGCAATCATCGAAGTAGTCATCCGCTTAAATGTGTCTGGTTAAATCTGCTTGCTTACATGGAATCTCTTGCCTTCCTTGCAGTTGAGTCTAATCGTAACTATGGAGCTGATTTAAAGTAATTTGATTCCTTCTTCGAAGACCATGGCTACTTGAAAACATAATTCTCTATTGGGAGATATGGATTTGATATCTAATATGGATTTACATATTACAAGGAAGTTCTTCTCCTTAGTGGCTTTCATAACTGATAATCAGTATTACGTTTCCTAGGCTCGAGATAATAAAAGAAGAGTAAAGGGTCCTTCGGACATATTTTTGGATATGATTCATACATAAACAGATATGCAAGTTGATATATAATACCTTGTTCTGATAATAATAGATAAGCTGTTCAAATACTTATAATAATTTATTTGGAAAAGACCTGGATAAGCTTCAGGTTTTCAAATGTAGAAGTGTAACCTTCACCTACCTTTAAAAAATGTTTCTTAGAGAATTCTTAGTGACTGAGAAATCTCTACCAGAGTGATCCTAATTTTTGTTCTTAGAAAAGCTGTCATATATTATTTGACACCTTAAACTGACTGTGGTACAATGTGTATATAGCAATTGGCAGGACAGTACTTCTCCCCTCCCATGAAAAATGTTTGTAAAACTCGTCAATGGTTGATAACTTCAACTGTTATCACTTCAAATACTTTTCGCATTTATTTATTCTTAACTTCTTGTCCAAAATGTTCACATTTGGGTAACCATCGGGGCACACATTTTAATAACTAAATTATGTACGAGTGTATGCAATTATTCTATTAGGACATCAATATAACTCCGCTTGATCTCGTTCTTGCAATTTGGCGCGTCCCAAGACCGATTATAATCTCTATCCTGTGGTTATACAGGTAGACCACTGGCGACCTTCTATCCCACCTATTGGGAGTAATATAGCTGGATCTCGATGGTTATCTTCTCAGTAACCAACAAAGGTTCAGATAAAAGAAATATTACGTACATCACGATTAAATTACGTGATAAGGATGATGCTTTTCTCGGTACAATCTTCAAAGCCAGGAAGCTAAAGATAAACTGTGCGGATGCAAGTTGTCAAATTAGGGCCCCAAAACATATGCTCAACTTATAAAACAAACGACGACGAACAAAATTAGCAGCAGCACTAGTGCTACTACAATGGCGGCAGAAGCAATCATTGCAACAGCATCCGTGCCTACAACTACGCCGCCAAAGGCAGACTTAATATCAAGTATCTATAGCTGACTGCATCACCATCAGGCAACTCGATGCAAGGCCAAAGCTGCCTATGAACCGTGGCAAATAACCAAAGTATCATGAACACACAAATAAACCCTATGAGAAGCCATTTATCAATTAATAGAAAATGGAATGACACAAATAAAGGTTTCGTTAGACGCCGAGGTGACAATAAGCCTCACAGGGAACGAAACCCTGAGCAAGCACACTGAAGATGACATATCTTGCTGCAAGTAAGCCTGCACCAAGCTACGAGTGCTATAGATACCTATAGTCAACGATGTGCAAAAGGGAACATCGCTATTGAACTAATCCAAGAACCATGGTAAGATATTTAGTTTAGTAAAACCAGAGAGATTATTTTCAAGCTTAGAGCCACGGCAGGTCTTCCTTCTTCTTCTTATACGAACTTATGTATAACGAGTTCCCCATTTTTACTGCATCGCTGCTGCTTCGCTTATGATGAAGGCTAATGTCGCAGATCGGAGAACGCGTCTACATAATGCTCGGTCCTGGATCGCTTCAGTGGTTAACCCCAGACGTTGTTGCGCATTTGCCATCTGAGAAATCCAGGAATTCTTTTTCCGACCTCGTGTTCTTACAGTTGGAGTGACCGTAGTTGATAGTGCCTTTTTAACCGGATTTTCCGCAGATCTTCTTTGAACGTGGCATACCAGCTTATTCTATTCGCCTCAAGCTGTTCGGTTACCGAATTCTTTATATGTAGACTTCCTCTTATACGCGTAGATCTAATGCAATCGCGTTTAGTGACTCCACTAGACATCCTTAACATTTTCATTTCCGCTGCCGTCATTTTGTTTTTAAACGCTTCGTACATTGTCCAGCACTGTGAACCGTATATAAGAGCTGGTCTAACAACCGTGGTGTAGAGTTTCCCCTTTAATTTAAGTGGAAATTTTCGGTCGCAAAAGATTCCCGAATTTTCCCGCCATTTCATCCATCCCACACTCACTCTGTGGTTAACGTCGTCGTCATATGTTAACGATTGATCCTAAGTACTTAAAGATAGTGCTTTTCGGAAAAACTATTTCGTCTAACATTATATCCGGAACAGGTCGCAACGGATGCGCAAATGGGCACGTCAAATGCTCCGTCTTTGAACGACTTTTTTTAATCCCGTTTCTATCTTGCGCATTTTTCCATGAATCTAAGGCGTTCTGTAAGTCTTCGACGTTATCGCTTAGTATTACTGCGTAGTCAGCGAAGAGAATTGGCGTTACATTTGCCTCGCGCATGCAGTCTCTTAAAAGATAGTCGAATACTACGTTAAAGAGGAAAGGGCTAAGGGCGCCCCTTGGTGCACATGAACTGGAAATTCTCTCGTTAGTCCAGCAGAGCTTTTACCTGCAGTTCAAGTTGTGTGACATAAGCTTGATTGAACGGTAGTTGTTGCATTCTCGAGTGTCGCCTTTTCCTTAGTATAATGGAACCAAGAAGCTACATCTCCATTGATTCGGCATAGGTTGTCCACATTTTAATTTATTTAAAAATTTCGATAGACATTCGCTGCCGATTCCCTCCATCATCGACTAAAACTCTGATGGAATTCTGTCTGGTCCCGCCGCTTTCCCCCGTTTCATTTTTCCAATTGCTATACTTATTTCTTCGATTGAAAAGTCCGAAACTTCTTCCTCGAATAGATAAGCTGTCGGCACGATATCACGTGGAAACTGTTTGTTAGGCAACTCCTTGTAGTATTAAAGCCATCGGTTATAAATTTCCTTTTCATTTGTTAGTAAGCGACCGCCTGCATTTTTGATGTATTTCGGCGAGGTTACTTCCACCAAATTTGTTCGCCTCTGTGCAGCGAGCTTAAAAATACTTGGCACTTTATTATTGTACGACGTTTGAACTTCTTGTATAGCTTGTCTTCTATCTACCCTGCCACAGCAGGGCTTTCTTTTGCGAAAGATATTGAATTCTCTCTGATTCCAGGAAACAAGACAAGAGACCTAGTGGCTGTTCTAGTTAAACGCTACAACGGCCGACAGCTGCATAAATTTGTATGCGCATCGGCGTGCTTTTCTGGAGACAACGTTCAGTCCAACTTGTCCATTATTGCTAGACACACCAAGTTCACCTTATCATACGCTAACAATCTTTTTAAAATTTTAGAAATAGCATAGGAGGGGAAGTTGCAAGCCCCTCAGAATAGAATATCATAGAAGACTGTCATGGATCTGATGAGCCATCCTTCTAAGACCACATGCATATCATGTTTAAAATAAGATCTTCCTAAATCATACCGTCCAATAAGCATCGTTTTTTATGAAAACTATGGAAAGATTATTGAAGCCCATATCAGAGAGAGAAAGCTTTAGTATTAGCATGCCTCTACACCCTTGTCAATAAGCGTACCAGAAAGTTTAAATCAGGAGAAGGCGATTTGTTGAAATTAACAACAGAGATTAAAAATGCTACCTGTGCGCCTTTCTTGACATAGAGGGTGCTTTTGACAATACTGGATATGATTCCATATCAGATAGTTTGCACCAATAGAACAACCCACTATTGTGTGAATCAAAGCGACGCTTGAAAGCCGAAAAATAACTTCGTTGTCAGGTCTTACGTCAGTACTAGTTTCAGCCGTAAAAGGCTTTCCAAAAAGGAGTGTAGGTACTCTCACCCCTCATGTGGCCCTTGCTCATTGATGACCAACTTCATAAGTTAAGTACTCTAGGCTGTAACACAATTGAAAAAGAAAAGCTTACGAAGTCAGGTCTCTTATGCAATACTTTCTAAAGGCTTAAGACTGGTGCACCAAATAAAATCTTTCGATAAACCCCAGCAAAGCTATCATAGTTCCCATTAGCAAAAGGAGAAATATACATTTTGACCAAATTTCTATCAACGAAACGGTCGTTGATAACTACGAGGAAGTCAAATATCTTGAAGTAATCCTAGATAAATGGCTTAATTGGAATCAGTATTTCAACAATAAAATTACAAAAGCAACTACAACTATATGGGTCTGCCGCCGTATGTATAGCAGAACCTGGGGAATCTCTCCAAAGGACACCCACAGAACCTATACCACTATGATCAGGCCCATTGTAACTTACGCTTCTTCAGTATGGTGGACTAAAACTACCCAAAAGACCACCATGCTTTAATTATATAGGGTCTTGCAAGCGATGCATTAAGCCATGCGGATATGTCCCACACCCGCCATAAAAGCTCTGTCAGGACTAACATGCCTCCACTCATATAACAACAAAGTGGCAAATTTTAGTTCTGCATGTCTAATAGATGCTAAAGAATATGATCTTAGCCAGAACCTGGAATTTACAACTCTCTTCACCGAAATTCCAGAACTCGACGCGGTTCCAGACCGCCTCTCAAAAATGCTACGCTTCAACTAACGGTAATCTACGGAGATGGGTTAGCTAATACGCATCAAATGGCATAAAGTGGTATACGGATGGTTCTAAAATCGAATCGGGTGTGGGAGCTGCGATCTACGGACCTTACTGGAGTATCTCAATTTGAAAAGTAGAAACTCCATCATTCTTAGTTCTTCTGGACATCTGGAACAGACATCAATATCATTAAGTTAAAACAAATCATATCATAAACTTTCCACTTGCATTATTAAATTACTTAGAAACTCCTGCCTCTTATCCTACAGAAAATAAGTTTAAGACTTGTGTTCAGGGTTAAAACTTAAAAAGTTTCTTCTCGCTGCGAAGAGCACAACTTAAATAAATCATAGATACAGACAGAGTTATAGAGATGTTCATCATTTTAAATGTGCAACATGTCCAAACCACAAGATTGTAATATTCTCTTACAGCAACATAATGTCCTTTTTGTGGTGCTCCAAAGTATTTCTCAACAGTTTGCGGTGGTGATAAATAGCTCAGTCATTTCAGCAGACATTACTGTATCTCGGGGCAACCTCTCATATGTATGCATCCCAAGTTCATGTCTACATTTCAATCTGTATTCCTATGTTTACAAAGTGTGAAAAAAATCCTTCTCTGCTCAGCACTTGCTCACTTGTATGGGGTGATTTATTTAAAATAAAGTTTTTGCATTTGTCTTTGCGGAGTTTAGTTTTTGGAAAACTTAAAATAGGAGATAGTAAACCATCTGGATTAAACCAGTACATAGCCCCTGGCAATTACTTTTGCTAACCATGCTGGTGGGCTTAAATCGTTTTTTTTCTACCAAATTATCGCGATCTTGTGTTCATCATATGCAAACGCTGCTGGAGCAGTACGACCATAAATTCTCATACGATTACCGTAGGGCACGATGGTCGCGCTTCTCCAGAACCCTAAAGCGTAATTTACGTTTGAGTGGAATTGATCCCCCGACAAATAGAAATTTGACAAACGACGAGATTAACCGACATCTAATAGATATGGACAACGTAATCAAACAAACTATGGAACGAAAAATTCCTCGAGTAGAATTCTCAGACGCCAACCTGGCTGACAAGTACAGAACCCCAACAATTGCTATACACACACAAAAGTAGACTGCTTTCTAGACTTAAACAGCTATACCGACAATTTACTGACAGGAACAACTTGGAAATTCAGACACTTAAGTCATTGATCAAAAACCTCAAACAATTAATAAAAGAAAATTATAAAAAATCTTTAAGTTTGTATTGGGGCTATAAAATCCAGCAGTCCGAATATGTTCCCACACATAAATAAATTGTTCAGGCGGAAAGATCACAACGACATTCAGTGTGTTCGAATTCCACAGACGACAGAGAACAGACTGACACTACTAACGGTTGGTATAAGTCCAGAAAGTGCCGATGATGGCGATGGTCTTTTTGTGCTCGAAGACCCACAGGAAAAAGTGGATTTGCTGGGAGCTTTTTTCGAAACCGTGTATACAGTGAACGATCCAGATCACCGTAACCACGACATTGAGAATAGAGCCTATGTGAACCATCTCTATCTGCGCAATGAACTTAATAATTGGCGATCTGAGAATGACAGTTTTACGTTATTCAGTGAAGAAAACCCGTGAAACGTGATCATCGCCAATGAACGAGCTGCCACTCATTTGTTCGTGCGAAAAGATGAGCTCTTGTGCATCTTGGACTCACTAAAAAACAAAAAGTCGTCTGGAAAAGACGGAATCCCAAACGTCGTATTGAGACATTTGCCCTTGGAAGCGGTAGATATTTTTACTACGCTATTTAATAATGCGCTGAATAATGCACACTATCCAGAGCATTGGAAAATAGCAGTAGTACACCCTATCCCGAAAAAGAATAAAGTTAGGACTAACCCAGAAAATCTTCGGTCAATTAGTTTACTTCCGAATATTAGCAAGGTATTTGAGAAAATAATTAATAGGGCTCTGTTGAAGTGGGTGGAGGATAATAACATAATTCCGGACAATCAGTTTGACTTTAGGGCGAGGCATGACACTATTCATGCAGCGTCGAAACTGATTTCTGACATACGAGTACAATGGAACAATTGCAAGAATCAGTGTACGGGTGCCTGCCTGGTTGATTTCGAGAAGGCCTTCGATACTGTGTGGTTAGAAGGGCTTTTCTATAAGTTTGGGTAAATGTGGCAACGTAATTTCAAGAAAAATATTTGATATTAAAAACGGCTTGCAACAAGGAGCGGTTATTTCCCCGATACTGTTTAACGTATATACGAGTGATCTAGTAGGTTACCTCAATCACGCTATAGCGTACGCAGACGACTTAGTGGCGTACAGATCAGGTCCCAAAATCCAGGACATCAATGCTCTGCTGCAGACTGACTTCGATCACATTAAAGCGTATTGCGATGATTGGAAGTTGAAAATCAATTATCAAAAGTCGGAAACAATACTGTTTAGAACCCCATTGAGACGGGCTTCTTGGGATACCAGAAATCACTGGCGAAATTTGGCCGTCATTGGACAGCACGGACTGCCATTAGCGGTGAGAAGCGTAGTTACATACCTTGGTATCTGTCTTGATCAGTATTTATATTTTGACAAACATATAAATGCTTGTTTGGCTGGAGCTAAGAGAGCCTTAGCCCTAACAAGGAAACTGTTTCATAGCAGTCAACTTGACTCTAGGGTAAAGGTAATATGCTACGTGGCCCTAATCCGGCCAATCATCGCTTATGGTTGTCCCGTGTGGTTCAACGTAGCGCCGTATTATATGGAGGCGATTCGGATGTTTGAAAGACAATGTCTCAGGACTTGTCTTAGATTGTATAGAACACCAGAATCGGACTTTATAAAATATTATCCCCACAAGGCCATCTACGATGGGGCTCGACTAAACAGAATTGACAATTTCCTGATTAAGGTGATTCGAAGGCACATTGCAAGGGCGATGAACAGCGATAATAACCTGATCTTTGGGGCTTATTACCCCAATGTTTTGTACCATGAGAATACACTCCGATCCGGCTTTATTCCGCCAGAGGCATTCCTCTATATATATATTAAAGGGTTATCACAGAGTAGGGACGGTATCCCGGTAATATACCACCGCCAACGCGGTGCGAGGGAAAAGCGGCTCATCTACGACGGGTACGGCGTCAATGCTCAGGAGCTCTTCCGTTTTAGTTCCGCGATCGCGGACAGAGACCGGGTCGATACCGAAAAACAGCACGCCGATTTTTGGTGGCTTAAAGAAGAGGAGAGTATCGTTACGCTCTCCTAGGTCGGTGCGTTACTGTTGTACTCGTAATAAACTTCCCTTAGTTTGAAGTTAGGTTTAGGTTAGGTAGGGGGTTTTCGCGGAGAGGCCGGGCTGGTTGGCATGGGACGACACCTCTGAGAAGTGACTGATGCTTCACGGCATCGGTTACGTCTCGGCGGTGTGTTTGCACGATGCTGACGAACCCGAGGCGCCCGGGATGGTGACCACTCGAAGCAAAAGGCGACGAGTGCTCTCCATGCCGATTATAATTAAGTTAGGCTAAGTAGTTTAGGTAGGTTTAAGTAGCATAGGTAGTCTTAAGTTTTAACTAAAACATAAAAATTATGGTTCCAAATCTAAGTTTTTTTTTTCAAAAATTTTCTTAGAAATCTATATTTAATATGATAGTTCAATCGTAGGATAGACCTAAGGCTGAAAAGCATTAGTAGTACATTTAGTGTTAAGCTTAGAGTGCTCGGTAAGAGCCAGTAAGCTAAATTTAATAACTAACATTGTTCAATTAGTTTTAAGCATTTTTGTCTAGTATGTAAGTTTATATGGATAGAAGAAATAAAAATGAATTGAAAAGTAAAAAAAAAAAGCCTTATATCGGGATAGATCCTGCGTAACATAGCTCCAAAATTTATGGCATACTCAACAAAAAGAAATACGCGGTACGCATTTTCATCGACAATGAGGGTGCTTTCACGATGCAACCTTTGACGTGATCTGTAACTCGTGGTAGAGGAATCACCAGTTTTGTGGATAGTAGCAATGCTTGTCAATTCTGATTGCAAGTGCTTATTCTTGTCTTTTGTTATGCTTATGGCAGGCTCCAAGGTTGCATACTGACTGTACTGCAATGAAACATGTCGCTGGACTAACTGCTAAATACTCTCAGTAGTTTTAAAATCCATTATATCATATTCAGCGATTATATGTTATAAAACGCTTTCAGCTCTAAACGAAATCGGCACTAGAAATGGGCCTTAAGATAATCGTCTTAAAACTGAGGATTTTTTTCTGTACGATAAGGAGAAAGCCAAGAGAAATCATAATCTGTTGTTTTGACAGTGCTTGGTATTTGGTTTTCCTAGTTAAGGAAGTGCTTATAATAAACTGAAAAAAAGAGTCTGTATCGGCTGCATCGAGGTTTTCACCATCACCACCTGCTCTCGTCAAGACGCACACCAAAATTTCTGTTGCATTGACACTACGAAATCGATTTTCTCTGAGCTTAGTAATGAATTTGGCCAATGGCGTCTGCTTTTCAATCCTGATGGGAATGAACAATATTTTAAGAGAACCCATGAAGGGCAAGAAGTGTTGTTGTTAAGCCTTTGAGCAATCCTTTCAACACATGCATGCTATTTTAAAAATCCCAGGTTTCTTCGAATTCAAACGCAAATCTGAAATAAATGAGGTTCGTATGGGTCCTAGACCACAATAGGATTACGAGAAATGAGATGAATTCGGCCATTAGCGGTCTGTTATCCGAAGTCTTAAGCTTCCGGTATGTGAGCGAACGCCTCGCATCAAGGCCAAATTCGGAAACATCAACCTCATTTGCGTATATGCCTATATAAAGGAGACGGATAACACGATCAAGCACGAGTTATATGACTTCTCAGACAGAACATATGCTCAATGCCCCAGCTATGACACCAAAATTGTTTAAGGCGAATTGAAGGCTAAGCTGGACAAGAAAAAGTTCTTGAGTATGTATGAAGAAAGTATGCATCATACCTAATCCGAGAATGGACTCCGGATTTTAAACTTCGTAGTAGCCAGCGCGCTGTCCCCGCACCCCATTCATAAAGGGATCCGGCGGTCTCCGGACCAATCAAATTGGCCTCATTGCGAGCGACGTCAGGTACTCCGCTAACATCCTTGATGCCCGATAGACTTGGATCATTACCTTCTTACAGCCAGGGTACGGATACGAATATCACGAGCACAATAAAGTCGAGTCAGACCACCCATTTTTGACGTTGAAAAGCTGCAATCACAAGAGACCGCTAGAATCCCTAAAACTTTCTCAAAATGCGGTAGAGAACACATAGACCATCAATGGGATTGCTGTCAACAAGCCATCAGAGAAGCAGCACTTGACGTAATTGGTTTCAAACCGGCGCGTAGCCAAAAAGAAACCCCGGGTTCGATTACGAATGTAGGAAGGAGCATGCAGCCAAACAAGAGGCGAAATAACCTGCTCTGCATTGCAGGGCGAGAGCTGCTTCTAAACTCTACGAACAGAAGAAAAAAACAAGGAGTACGAAAAACACGCAGTCGATAAAATGGAAAGATGGTACGGCAGGAATGACGTTCGAAAATCCTATCATAAAATAAAAAGAAATTGCCAGGGCTACAAAGTGAGAACGGAAGCCTGCAAGGAAGATCCTCCACCTTACCAAGACGAAGTTGAGGCAGCGGTATCGAAACTAAAGTCGAACAAAGCTGCAGTCCCATCGATCTTCCAGCTGACCTATTTAAAGCAGCTAAAGATGACCTCATTAGGAATATGCACCAGCTCATCTGTAAGATATGGTCAGAAGAAAGCATGTCCAATGAATGGAACCTCAGACATCACAGCTCCAGCCCGCATAATTTTCAATTGCGAGCCCCGGAAATAACGTACCGAAATAACCGAGGTCGTCAACCTACTTGGAGTGCAACACCGATGGAAGCAGCTGGCGAGAGATCGTGTCAGCTGAAAGGGCTTGTTGGTTGAGGTCCAGGTTCACCTCAAACAGAAGCGTCACTTTACAAGTATAAGGTTGAACCGATGAACCTATAAAGTGCTTCCATTATCATACGAATTTCACAAGACTCTTTTGTTCGGGGATATGGACAAGCCAAAGAATAGCTTCCGACTTTCCTAAAAGATAAGCGCCTTTTCTGATGTGGTCAGTGGGCCCTACAATTTTGTTAAAGGCATTGGTGAGACAATTTCGGAGGATGCTTGCAATGAGTGTGATGAGTGTTTGATTTACTCCCAGTCTGGGCTGCAAGCACACCGCTCAAGATGGCACCTAATTAGTGAAGTGTTTACTAGTCTCTTAACAAAATCTAGAAAAGTACACCATCACTAGAACTAAGTGCCTTGTCTCGACCGAAAAAAAATCATTCGCCTGTACATATAATCAAAATCTCAATAAGACAATGCTATCGTCTGGGTTAGATCTAGGTTTCTAGGCTCCCAGTTCCACCCTTAAGGATGGTTGAGGGTCTTTTCCATTTGTTCGTAATATCTTGGGCTTCTGCGTTGTCCCTCCGGTTAGGTACCAACAAGTCTTCAGGTAGAATTGTTAACATTTATCCGCTCTTACTGCCATATTTATCTGATGTCAGGGATTAGTACATTTCTGATTAAGTCAACATCTTCTTGCCTCAAGTCCTCGGTGTAAAGAACGAAAAATCGCTCGAACATCGAATACTCTCTTTGACCTTCAGTAATATTCATGCTTCTGTGGCATATGGCAAAAGTGGGATGGTAAAGGCTTTTTAAAGAGTCTGCTTAGCATTTTTTGAAAAGGCCCTTATTTACCGTTTAAATTTACAGCGTTAAGAGAGGAGTCAAGGCAAACAAAATTCCTTGTACCTTAAAGTTGTATCTGTTTCTCACGGTGTTCTGGTTTACACACAAAGATATGCATCCCCTCAGTATTGTAAAAGAATTTAGAAAACTATGCCTTTGCTGTTGACTTCCTTTTGTTTTTTTCAATTATCACCAATATCATGTTAACGATGATGATATCGACAACAAATTAGCCCTTTGTGAGATAACTTTCAGCCTTCGGAGAAGCAAGTATCATTTTTTTAAACTATAGACTATTATCAGACAGATATCTAAACAAGATATGACTCTGTATACCTCGTCAAAATGGGTTAAGAAGTGGCGAGTCTGAAATAAACTTCAGCAAGCAATAGTATAGAAACCACTGAAACCATATTGTGTTTGGCCTAAGCATATTGCGTCGACAACTGTCACTATTAAAATCTGGCAGAATAATGAACCTTTCGGCAGGATATAGTATATTT
The DNA here is from genome assembly GCA_928272305.1 of Volucella inflata. NCBI lineage: Eukaryota > Metazoa > Arthropoda > Insecta > Diptera > Syrphidae > Volucella > Volucella inflata. The sequence goes on along the minus strand of OV743716.1, from coordinate 151,285,261 downwards.
GGCGCTTTCTTAATGGAATCATTACTTCCCACTGCCTAAAAAAATTCTATAGTACGCCTTGGTCTATTCAAGTTAGACTGATAAATCTCTCGATGTAACCAGAACAATATAAGCAGCAAGCGACGATATCGAAAAAGCTCGACTGGCTCTTGAATACGAGCGTCTTAAAAAGATCGCAAAGAAAGTCCTGGCTCGAAGTCGAGCGGCAGAAGCGGAAAACCTGTACCAGGAGTTGGAACAAATATCCTCACGATCGGCGGATAGAAGACAAGCTATCCAAGAAGTTCAAACGTCGTACAGTACTAAAATGCCAAATATTTTTAAGCTCGCTGCACAAAGGAGAAAAAATTCAATGGAAATAACCTCGCCGAAATACATCAAAAACGCAGACGGTCGCCTATTAACAAATGAAAAGGAAATTTGTGACCGGTGGCTTGAATACTGCAAGGAGTTGCTTAACAAACAGTTTCCACGTGATATCGTGCCGACAGCTGGTCTATTCGAGGAGGAAGTTTCGGACTTTTCAATCGAAGAAATAAGTATAGCAATTGGAAAAATGAAGCGGGGGAAAGCGGCGGGACCAGACAGCATTCCATCAGAGTTTTGGTCGAAGATGGAGGGGATCGGCAGCGTTTGGCTATCGAAACTTTTAAATAAATTAAAATGTGGACAACCTATGCCGAATCAATGGAGAAGTAGCTTCTTGGTTCCATTATACAAAGGAAAAGGCGACACTCGAGATTGCAACAACTACCGTTCAATCAAGCTTATGTCACACACAATGAAAATCGTCGAAAGAGTCTTAAACGAACGTCTTCGGCAAATAATAAAGCTCGATAATAGCCAGTGTGGATTTGTTGAAGGAAGATCGACGGTGGACGCTATCCAAAGCCTACGAATAATAATGGAAAAGCACCGAGATTCATCTAAGGATTTACACATGGTATTTATCGACCTCGAGAAAGCATTCGATCGAGTGCCTAGGGATCTCATATGGGCCGCGCTAAGGTCTCAAAACGTACCGGAAACGTATGTTAGAATAATACAAGACATGTACGGAAACGTGAAAACTGCGGTTAAAAGCTCTGCTGGACTAACGAGAGAATTTCCAGTTAATGTCGGAGTGCATCAAGGAAGCGTACTTAGCCCTTTCCTCTTTAACGTAGTATTCGACTATCTTTTAAAAGACTGCATGCGCGAAGCAAATGTAACGCCAATTCTCTTCGCTGACGACGCAGTTATACTTAGCGATAACGTCGAAGATTTACAGAACGCCTTAGATTCATGGAGAAATGCGCTAGAGAGAAACGGGTTTAAAATAAGTCGTTCAAAGACGGAGCATTTGACGTGCCCATTTGCGCATCCGTTGCGACCTGTTCCGGATATAATGTTAGACGGAATAGTTCTTCCGAAAAGCACTATCTTTAAGTACTTAGGATCAATCGTTAACATGGAAGCGAATTGTGACGACGACGTAAACCACAGAGTGAGTGTGGGATGGATGAAATGGCGGGAAAATGCGGGAATCTTTTGCGACCGAAAATTTCCACTTAAATTAAAGGGGAAACTCTACACCACGGCTGTTAGACCAGCTCTTATATACGGTTCACAGTGCTGGACAATGTACGAAGCTTTTAAAAACAAAATGACGGCAGCGGAAATGAAAATGTTAAGGATGTCTAGTGGAGTCACTAAACGCGATTGCATTAGATCTACGCGTATAAGAGGAAGTCTACATATAAAGAATTCGGTAACCGAACAGCTTGAGGCGAATAGAATAAGTTGGTATTGCCACGTTCAAAGAAGATCTGCGGAAAATCCGGTTAAAAAGGCACTATCAACTACGGTCACTCCAACTGTAAGAAAACGAGGTCGGAAAAAGAATTCCTGGATTTCTCAGATGGCAAATGCGCAACAACGTCTGGGGTTAACCACTGAAGCGATCCAGGACCGAGCATTATGTAGACGCGTTCTGCGGTCTGCGACATTAGCCAACCCCATAAGCGGAGCAGCAGCGATGCAGTAAAAATGGGAAACTCGTTACGCATAAGTTCGTATAACAAGGAAAGGGTTAATAAAAGGATAAGAAGAAGATAAGCAGCAAGCCTAAAGACATCTTCTGACTGCAAAGAAGGCATCATTGCCTTGGTTCGATGCAAGGGTTCTGTTAATGCTTATACAGCAAGACCATCAATGTCAGGTGCTGCTTTAAACGTTAGGATTTTTTGTCAATGCAAGATATTGAGTATAAAGTGATTTTCCAAGTCTCTTAAAGATACTGAAAACATGTATGGTTAAGCAATGCATGTAAATTCTTTTAAAAAATTTAAAATATACAACAAAGTTGGCCAACAGCCACATTCGCAAAAAGAGTAAGTAAGTGAATTTCTTTGCTCTTCCAGCTAGATTTGTAACTGGCCAACTGTTTTGCATAGCGCTATAGCTATGATTATTCCAACCAGCATCAGAATTACTGCGATGTTTAAATTCTCTATCAATTCCTACCGTCAGCAGTTTATCGTAATGTCTTTATCCCTATCAAATACGAAAGCAAATAAAATGAACCATCCACAATATTTAAGCAAATATCATCATGGATGATTGCGTAGGTCTGAACTCCAAATAAATGCATATATATACGAATATACATGTATTGCCTGTTCAAATGCAGATACTCTGATTCCATTCCATCTATTTACATGTTCAAATCCAGATAATGGCGTACAGTAATTGAAATATTCAGCACTGAAGAGAGATTAGTACGAGCACAATTTTAGGAATTATTTGTTCTTAATATTGATTTAATCATAATTGGTTGTGGTTTCGGTTATTGCAACATTTGCTTGGAATTGTTGTCGGAATTATATTACTGCGGTTGTCAATTTATGTAGCCGTAATGCTAGACGATTTTCTCAACCCAATCTGGAAGTATGCATAGTTTTTGTCGTCAGTGAAAATGATTACATATACTCGTACTAGATAGCAAATTTATTCATATTATATTGGTTCCATCATCTCATTGCACGTTTTGGATTGCAGGCAAACTAGCCCTTGGGCAGAGCCGGACCCCAATGAAGCCATCTTTATGCGTCATGAACTTGCATTGGGAATCGTCGGTCAAGTTATCAACGTACCCATTGATGTAGGCGAGTTGTTTCGCCACCTGGACGATGATAACTCAAATAACGTGAATATAAAGAAGTGGCTTACATACAAGTCGTCATAACTCAGCGGGGTGTTTTGTAAGGGTGTTGTGAAGAAATGTTTAAAATTCTTAATTAAAATTCTGCTCAACCGACATAACATCACCTCATCACAATCAACTGGACGGCTTTGAAAGAGCTCAATGAGCAGGCGCCGGCAAACAATGATGCTCTTTTAGAGACGCTCAATAATGTAGTCGAGTCCGAGTGTTTACTAGCCAGACAGGGAACGCTTGTGCGGAATGAAGATGTATCTCAACAAAACCAGGGCAGCATACTATACCGTTTAAATAGACTAAATCCAAAACATTACGGCGATAATCGTGCCTTGGCAGCAGTGAACGAAGATCTTGTGAAGTGTTGTATCTACTTCCATAAGCTCGTTGGTGTTGTGATGCTGCTATAAACGACGGCCGCTTACGTGCTCGATCAGTTCTTCCGCGGCAGCTCACAAACTCACAATCTACTCTTGTGAGAGAACGGTTCACACGAGCCGATAAGTGAAAACATTCTGGTTACTGTATAACTATTTGTCGATCTGTTGAGCGTATAGACTCATCATACATATTACATTTTAATACGAAACACTTACGCTACGCCTTTATTTATTTATTTTTAAATTAAACCGGTCACGATGAAACCTCTTAGGTGCCGTGGATCACCTGGAGTTTTTACTGTAGTGGCTTCAACTCACCTTTAACCGATGGCTTGTACCCAGTTATGATACAAAAAGGTATAGATTAACTGCTGGTATCTTTGAAGAGAATCTTCAATCCTTATCTTCCACTGACATATGGTATATACCGTACGGAAACCCTAGAGAACAGTGATGGTAGTATCTCTAAAATCGGAAAAGGGGACTACAGGCAAACCAAGAGCTTCAGATCCAGAAGTCTGGCTTTATTTATGTTAAAGACCATGGAGAGTATGGTTTAGCTATAAATGCGTAAAACTGCTGTTTAAATACACCATTTTTCGAAGATTTAAAGTACTTACCAACACCAGAGATCCTGTGGGAGTGCTTTTAAAAGTTTTGAACAGAATTGAAAAGAATATAAAAAGTCTCCGCGGTTTTTTAATACATTTTTGAAAAAATTTTCTTTATTCAAAATCAATTTCAATCAAGTAAATATTGGCCATTATTATCTATGACCTTTTGCCATTTTCCGGGTAGCTTCATAATACCATCGTTGTAGAACTTCTATGGTTTGTCAGCGACAAACTTGGCCAAGTGATTTTCAGCGGCTCTTCCGTTGGCCAATTTTTTACCATCAAGAGAGTTTTGCAAAGACCGAAACAAATGGTAATTAGAAGGTGCAAGGTCCGAGCTATACGGTGGATACATCAAAACTTCCTAGCCAAGCTCCGTCAATTTGTTCCAGGTCACCAAAGATGTGTGTTGCCTAGCATTGTCGTGATGGAAGACAACTCCCTTTCTGTTAGCCAGTTCTGGTCGCTCTTTGTTGATAGCTTCATTCAAACGGTCGAGTTGTGCACAGTAGAGGATCGAATTAACCGTTTCGCCACGTTCTAGCAGCTCATAATAGACAATTCCCTTCCAATCCCACCAAATACTCAACATACACATGTGTTCGTCTGACACAATCCGATTAGTGTGTCCAGATAAATGGACATTATGACCTGTAATCAACATTGGGCTGCTTAAATTTTACTTTATCAACATCCGATAGCATTGAGTTTTGGAAATATTTAAATCCACTGTTGATGGTTGCCCAGGTGGCTATGCTGTTAATATCGAAATTGAATTGAAGGGCTAATTTCTGATTATTTTTTAGGACAATCAACGATTTTTACTGCTTTTAGGACATTCAAGTATTTTCTGCTTCAATTTTTTGTGGTATATGGGTGTGCAAGTTCGGTCGGGAAAGTCTGAGGCGCAGTCGACCTTTTGGTTATGCTGGTGATACAACACTCACTGGAGCATTAGTGACCTTGATTGCCGACTGTTTTCGACATCGATTTTATGGACATGCAAGCTAATGTAATCATACCAGAATTCTTGCAGCAAAACACTTGCATACATTGAGACTGTCATCACCATCAAACTTTTTTGACCATTTGTTTCATCAGCATCCAATCACCATCAGTCATGATTCGGTTGGGTTTCGAGTCCATACACCTAAGAGTCTACAAAATGGATAAGCTGGATAACTAACCGACTCTTCCTTTAACTGAAATAGAAACTCAGCTTCGGACCTTGGGCCGACAATAACCGTTCCCAAAATAGCGACACTTCAAACCAGCCTGGGGTGACAAATAAGGCTCTGCCACATTCCTCTGTCATGGAGAGAAGTAAATGTAGTCTGCATCCCCAAAACAAGAAAATGTTCTAATGGCGCCCCAAAGGAGCTAAGAGCTATTAGACTATCACTTTTCCTTCTGAAAACTCTTAATCTTAGAATTTTATCTACGGCACAACATGCTTAAAAACCGATCTTGTCCTCTTATCCAGGAAATATAGAATTCCAACCATAGATTCTCCCTTAATCAACGGTACCAGCTTAGATATTACTCTTGCCTCGGATACAGAAGGGTTGGATTGGAGAGTAGTCGACGAAGCGTCAATGTCTGATCACAGATGGATACGCTTCAAGGTGAACTTCCAGAATAGGGCATGTAGTTTTCAAAGGAATCCCAGGAAAACTGATTGGGTCATGTATACAGAAGTGGTAAACACACATCTGGAGACCCAATCAACCACCTGTGATAACATTGATAACTTAGACAGGGCGGTAGGAAATCTAAATAGGGTACTAAAAATGAGAAAGTTTATCCAGCTAACCGAGCACCCAAAAGGGCCTAGCCGAGATGGTGGAATAGGGAAATAGGTAGGTCAGCTCTATAATAGGGCGAAGCTTTTCAAATGTGACACTACGTGGAATGAGTGCTACGATTGCAAGAGGCAATTCAAGTACCCAATTAGGAAATCGAAAAGGGCGTCATGGCAGAGGTACTGCGAATCTATTATGGCAACAGACGAAGTTTCAAGGTTACGCAAAATGCTTTCAAAAGAAGCGAGCGTCGACAGCTTCCTCAGAAAAAATGACGGAACATGGGCTGAAAGCAGCCAGGAAGTCCTGGTAACGTTGGTGGAAACACATTTCACTGGATCCACATTATCAGCTGACTCCAGCTTGCCACAGCACACTGATGACATCAATCCTTCCCTCTCCGAAGAAGAGATTGGTGTTCTTATAAACCAGGAAAAAATACGGTGGGCAATTCAATCCTTTAAACTGTATTAATCCCCCCGCCCGGATGGCATTCTACCTATTATGCTGCAGAAAGCGCCGGAGGTAGTTATCCAAAATATTATGAAAATTCTGAGACACAGTTTAAAAACAGGTTATATTCCAAAAGCATGGTGAGAAGTTAAGGTAGTGTTTATACCTAAGGCCGGCAAGAAAGGGCACATAACAGCAAAAGACTTCAGACCAATAAGTCTGTCATCTTTTATGCTTAAAACCCTGCAGCGCTTATTGGAAAATCACATCGGGAACAGATGCGGTAACGGTTTTTTGACCGGGTCACAGCATGCCTACATGAAAGGCAAATCCGTGGAAACCGCCCTACATGAGGTGATGGGGAAAATCGAAAGAAGTCTAAACTTTGGTGAGTTTGCGATGGCGGCCTTCCTAGATATAGAAGGGGCCTTCAATAACGTAAAGCTGGGCGATATCAAAGGTGCTTTAGTAGACGCAAACATAGAACAAGGGATAATAAACTGGATCTGCAACATGCTTGCAGGTTGGGTAATAAACTGTTCCATTGGACAAAGCTCGGCTAGAATGTCAGTGACCAGGGGAACCCCTCAAGGTTAAGGTATCAAGGAGTTATATCACCACTCCTTTGGGTACTGGTCATAAATGACATTCTCAAAAAGCTTAATTCAATGGGGATTAGCGCCACGGCGTACGCGGATGACGTGGTGATAATAGTGAAGGGAAAATACTTAAACATTTTAAGTGAGATCATGGAGCTTGGCTTGAAGACGATCAGCACTTGGGCATGCAGCTGTGGTCTCAATGTCAATCCCTCCAAAACGGAACTGATTCTTTTTACCAGAAGGTACAAGACACTAGTACAAGTACAAAGCACTTGACACCATAAAGCTACCGGACACTAGTAGTGTCTTCCCATCAGAGGTTCTAGCTGTCCTCAGGGCGGCTGAGCTGATGCAGATGAGGTCGGTATTCAGCAGAGATATCGCTATCTACACCGACAGCCAGGCCGCTTTTAAGGCAACGGAGTCAATCAACATTAACTCTAACACAGTCAGGGCTGTCGCACAATGCTCAAAGCATTATGCGTTCAGAACAGGGTGAGACTGTGCTGGGTGCCAGGACACTGCGGTATAGAAGGAAATGAACAAGCAGACGAGCTTGCAAGAAGAGGAGGGCTACTCGACAATAGTGAGGTTGCTGATGTCAAACCACCCCTCTGCACAGTAGGGGGCACTATTGAAGAAAAAATCATAAAAGCCGCCAGCATAAGGTGATTGAACCTGGAAGAACATAGGGTATCAAAGGCTCTATGGCCACTTCTCGACGGTTACAGATCTAGGATGCTAATTAAGCTGAATAGAGATAAGCTTAGGACGCTAATAGGAATACTAACAGGACACTAACTACTGCTGAAACACGCAAAGAGACTAAAACTGACAAATACAAACTCTTATAGATTCTGCGGGGACATAACACACATACTGTGTGAATGTGAGGCAATATCGCGCAGCCGAAGGAAATTCTTGGGAAAATACTTCTTTGAAAACTTAGAGGAAATAGACGGTACGGATTTCAAAGGCCTTCTTGGCTTTTATAGAGAAATTAGGTGCCTTAATAGGGAAACAGTTTAGGTTTTCTGCAAATTGGAGTTGGTTTTAACTGAACCCACAGGGGATCGCGACGGGCCCGTTTTGGTGCCTAGTGTCTGCGTCTTATGGCACACCCTATTTTCCTAACCTAACCTCCTTACGGTACCAGCTTAGTCTTCTCAGTCAAAGCGAAGACTCTAATTTTCGACGAGAAACTACACTAAAAACCCAATATTCCAGAAAGAGTAAAGAAAGCCTCAGTAGCTCAGAAAGCCTCTCTTGCAAAAAAGCCATCGAGAACAAGTAAGGCCGCCAACCTCGCATTGCCCACTGGCTTTAGGTCTCGGTTAGAAGACCGATACTCACTTTTGTGGTGGTTGTCTGTTGGACGGCCTTATACAAAGAAATTAACTGCAGAAAACTAAGCAAAGTCCAAGGAAAAGCATGTCTGGGCATAAGCGAAGGTTGGCTGCGTGTATTCTGTTTCACTTGACACCTCTCGACATTTTCAGCACACAAGTAGCTGCTAATGCAACTATTCGCCTTAAAGCAACTTCACAGTAGACAAGAAGGCTAGGCATGTTTACTAACGACTTCTGCAGAAGCGGCATGGATGAGGAGCACAATCCTATACCTCCTTCGCACATGTCCAGCTCTCTCTCAAAGAAGAAAACTCCATCTAGAGACCTTCTTCTACAGTGACTTATGCGGTTGAAGCAAAACAGACATCAAAACTCCCCTACGCTTCGTCAACAGCTCGAAATGATTTCTTGAGTAGGATCACAACGGGTTAAGAAATTACGCAATCTTCTTGACATCTAGAGAATTCAAAACAGATTTTCAAAGAAAGTTGAATAGTATGTTTCAACCTCTACCACTGCTAAAGTTATTTCATTATAGCAGATAAATCTTTTTTTGTCATCTAGTTTGAGAGATTTGAGCGGTAATATAACCACAACAGTATGTGCATATTGCATTTTCTGGCATCAATTAAGACAACTCACATCAAAGGCTTACACCTCTCTGTTAATGGTGTAGCTTTCACTATAACGTTCAGTACAGATATTTAATAAAAGCAGTCACCCCTCGAGCTTGCTGCCAACATCTGTTTTTCAAGAGCTGGTTCAGTTTTGAGAATCGTTAATGATCTGAGCTCTTTCGTTGATTTGCACATTCCATCTCGGCAAAGTTTATTACTTTCAATAACGTGTATCAGATATCCACTGGATGAATTTAATTTTAATAACCAAAAGATTTTTCAGATACTTTATGAAAATCAGAAGGAATTCGAATCAATAATGAAATTGATATGCTGCAATACCTAAAACTTTTTATAAAAGAGTGAAAAGAGCTCTTTTCAGTTTGTTTTTGAACAAACTTTTCTAATATTGAAAAATCGATTTTGTACTCGGGTCCGCTAAAAAGTTTTCATCGGTCACACTGCCTGTCATCTATGGTATACTTATCAGATATTCATCTAGCAATAGCTTTTCACTTTAGCGCTTTTTTCTTTTAACAGCGAACCGAGAGAAAATTTAGATGGAATTATGAAAAATTTGAAATATTAAAATGCGACTTATGGCCTGTTGAAATCTAGGGAAAAATTAACAAGTGCGATAAAGGGTAAATTGTAGCATCATTGTCAGAAAAATAGTATCAAATAAATGGCACTAAAGCACCCACCTTTGCTATTTATTTTACAAATCGACAATTCCAAAACCTAAAGATGCTATTGAATGTATCTTATATACTGACGTTGACTGCGGTAATTGGTCAATATAGGAATATCCAAACATTGTCCTTTGATATATATTGATATATTCGTTCGAAAGTTTATTCGTTTACAGAAATGGAATTAAATTTAGGTAGCTTCACTGCAGGCAGACCGCAAAGGTATCATAGCTGAGGGTCTAGTAAGTTCTGGATTTAATTAATTTAATTACTTTGCTCTCTGTTTCTATTGAGGTTGAAAATTCAAAGAAAAAAAATGAGAACAACTCAAGAAACGTGTTCGAAATCTTCTCCTATTAATTCCTACATGCAAAATGGATAAAATTTCAAACAAAACTGATTTGCTTTTTGAGCCACACGGATGCTTGACGTTTTGTTTCTAAGGTTTCCTGGTTCTCTCAAGTTGGGGCTTTCGTTGCTCATATATTTCTCATTCCATAAAATTGACAAATAAACATATCTATGAAATTTTTGTACCGGAAGTTTGATCAGCGAATAACTAGAGTCGAGAAAGACAACATTCTTTAATGTCATTGAAGATATGAGCACTTATGGCTCTTGGGCAAATATGTAGCATCCTTTTCGATGGCATTATGTGGATACCATTCCCAGTATTGCCCATCTGAGTTATGCAACATAAGAATTCACTATAGGTATCACCCTGTCTGAGGTATTTTTTAATGCCCTTGCGACCTATGGTATTTTTTAGAAGAAGCGAGATATCACTAGTTATTATCTTTACCACCTAGCTTATACGGTGTTACAGTTCAGGGTAGAAAAAGGCCTTAACTTCAATGAATTGCCAGCAATCCCGAATGGATCACTCAGCAAGCCGCCTACAGTTCGACCGGTCCACTGGTGATTTGACGGCATGACTCCCCGAAAAGTGAAACCAAAGTTTACATCAATCAGGTGAAAGTAAGATAGTGGCACTTGATATTTCTAAGGCATTTGACAGAGTTTGGCATCAGGCTCTTTTGTCGAAAATGCATGCATTTGGGATCGACGACGCTCTTCTTCAATGGATTAGAAATTACCTTTCGGAACGTTCAATTCAAGTTGCCTTGGATGGTTTCAAGTCTGATATTCACAAAATAAATGTTGGTGTGCCCCAGGGCTTCGTTTTGTCTCCGATATTCTTTTTAATATTCATCAACGATCTCTTATCTGCCACTTGTAATCAAATATATTCCTTCGCCGGCTTCAATCAATATATGAGGCTTTCGTCAGGAAGCGTACTTAGCCCCTTCCTCTTTAAGATAGTATTCGACTATCTTTTAAAAGACTGCATGCGCGAAGCAAATGTAACGCCAATTCTCTTCACTGACGACGCAGTGATACTTAGCGATAACGTCGAAGATTTACAGCACGCCTTAGATTCATGGAAAAATGCGCTAGAGAGAAACGGGTTTACAATAAGTCGTTCAAAGACGGAGCATTTGACGTTCCCATTTGCGCATCCATTGCGACCTGTTCCGGATATAATGTAAGACGGAATAGTTCTTCCGAAAAGCACTATCTTTAAGTACTTAGGATCAATCGTTAACATGGAAGCGAAATGTGACGACGACGAAAACAGCAGAGTGAGTGTGGGGTGGATGAAATGGCGGGAATGTTCGGGAATCTTTTGCGACCGAAAATACCACGGTTGTTAGACTAGTTTTTATTAACGGTTCACAGTGCTGGACATTGTACGAAGCGTTTAAAAACAAAATGACGGCAGCGGAAATGAAGATGTTAAGGATGTCTAGTGGAGTCACTAAACGCGATTGTATTAGATCTACGCGTATAAGAGGAAGTCTACATATAAAGAATTCGGTAACCGAACAGCTTGAGGCGAATAGAATAAGTTGGTATTGCCACGTTCAAAGAAGATCTGTGGAAAACCCGGTTAAAAAGGCACTATCAACTACGGTCACTACAACTGTAAGAAAACGAGGTCGGGAAAAGAATTTCTTGATTTCTCAGATGGCAAATGCGCAACAACGCCTGGGGCTAGCCACTGAAGTGATCCAGGACCGAGCATTATGTAGACGCGTTCTGCGGTCTGCGACATTGGCCAACCCCATAACCAGTGCAGCAGCGATGCAGTAAAAATGGGAAACTCGTTACACATAAGTTCGTATAACGAGGAAAGGGTTAATAAAAGGATAAGAAGAAGAAGAATATAAGGCTTTTTTCAGTCAAAAATTGGAGTATAATGCTCACATCTGGTCAGGTGCTCTTAAGACTTCTTCCCGGCTACTAAATAGGATTCAAAACAGTGAGATTTAACTTATACGTGATGCCAATATTACACTGTCGATTGACAACCTGAACCACTGATGTAATATCTCCTTTTCTATCGGTTTTTCAACATCAGTGATCCACAAAAATTTGCCAGTTGCATTCCGCCCCTTCAAACTTCCAGCCGTATGAATTGCTATGAATTCTCATCAGTACACCCTAAACCCCACTCTCGGATGCACTCTGAAACATCATGATTCTTTCCTAAGCCGAACAACTCGCTCATGGAATGCCTTGCCCATGTCTTTATTTCCTAGCCATTACAACCTTCAAACATTTAAAACCAACGTACATCGGTACCTCTCTTTTCTCAGTCCCTAAATTTCTTTCGCCCACGCTATGTGCAAACAATTAAAAAACCAACAAAAATTCCGAACACGAAACTGGGTTCCCTTCCACTTGCATGCGACAACTTAAATTAAGTCATCCACTACTGCCATGTCCCCTTGCGTTGTAGTCGAAAAGTTTTTAAACCAAGGCACTTCTGCTTATAAGTTCAAGATGACCAAGCCAGCTTTTCACCCTAAGTCGACATAGTTAGTAGCCCCTACAATTCGGTGTTGAACTGATTCCTTCATTTCTCCATTAAAGCAAATAGCACTGAAAATTACTCAAACAAGTTTTCTCTTGAAGCGCTCATAAGAGAGGCGTCTCTAGAATTGTAGATTTGGGACAATTCTTTCAAGAACGATGTTGCAAGATTTGTATTACACCGCATGGACTTGACGGTCTCGGTTTTGTTGTTATCGACCCTGATGATGCACTGTTTATTATTCGTCGTCATCTTGCGTAGTCGTGTGAGTCTGGCATAGAACCAAAAACTAACAATGACTATCTTGAAATCGATGAAGAGGTGATAAGAATTGACTTAGAAGTCTTGAGTTTTCATGACCTGCCGTAATGTGAAGATTTAATCTATAGCCAGGAGGGCCGGTCAGACTGTTTGCGGAGCGTATTAGGTTTTCACATTATATGACAAACAAACTCTAATATGCGATGCTTAGGGGACTTATTCCCCTGTAGTTGGCGCAGCTAATGGGATCTAATTGGAAATTTAATGACTAGTTGCTGCATTCTCTGTATCCAATCTTCACAAGCTGCTTCAAGCAGTTCGGCAGTTAATTCATTTGGTCTAGCAACTTTGTTAAACTTAAGATTAAAATTTTCTATGCTGACATCACCTTGCTCAAGTAAACGAAATTGGTCTCTATCTTCGTACAGGTTGAATGGTTCTTTCTACCTATTTGGCATTACTGTTAAACAGTCGCAGACATGTTGCTTCCACTGTTTCAGCAGTGACTGTCTGTTCTACTGTGAGATTTCCTTCTCCATTTTTGCAGATCTCTGCTCGGCCCTTACACCTTTGGCATGTTCGTTCTATATATTGGAAAGCCTTCGTTACCTCATTTTTCCTAGAGCAAATCCATCCATGAGGAGTAGATTATCCTTTTCTTCTGCTCGTAAAGCTACGAGACCGTCTTTTTTTTAATGTACGGCCGCTCTGCTTACTCGTTGTTTTTCTATGTTTTTTTGTCTGCATTCGTCATTGAACGAGGAGTTCTTTTGTTGGGTGGGGTTGAAGTCCAGTACATCAGAGGTGGGTTTGCTGATTGGTCTTTGCCAGTGATGCTACTGGTCTTAAGCAACACTTCATTGAAAAACACTCTGAAAGAAAAGGCAAAGACTGCTTTAGTAACCTCAGCAAGGATACTGGCACCAGATTGCGTAGCCGAAGTACATAGACTATGAGAGCTTTTATTAAGTACCTAGCCCCCTCGGTCGGTGGATGCCACTACGCGGTGGTGAAGAGCTAGTGGAGGTTGAAGAAGGCTTGAAAGGAGGCATTACCGCAATCTAAAAAGTATAGTAGAATGAGCCAGGCAAAGCGAATGAAAAAACGATAGCCACCACCTATGATACTTCGGTCTCAGCATCATGACCTAGTATACAATATGATCACTATGTCACCTACCTTAATGCACAGGTTGATGCGGGAAAAATCTTTGAGCCGGTCTTTAGAACATACAGCCTACATGACAACATAACCGACAAGCTGTTCTCATTACTTAAGATCCCTAAAGGGACTCGGCCTGATCAATAACCCGTCAATCAAATTGATAGCATTACGTTCGACGCAAGACGTAGAAGCTGCTTCTGATATGGATTTTTTCAAAGTGTTGCTACAAATAAATCATCGCTTGACGATAAATGAAGAAATTTAAACAAACATTTCAAGGCAACAAAGCCAGGATGGAAACCTACAAAGATAAACATGAATAACTGGTAGAGGAGTCTTATTCGTTGCTGAAAATATGGCAAGACTACTTCTGCAGTCGGCATAATGTTCAAAATACTGCTGTCAGGTGAAATAATTATTCATCCAGGACACAGACGACAAAGAATTCCATCATACCTAGGGAAAGTTAAGGTAGCAATATCCAAGAAAATAATGTTGCTGGCGGACCTGGGTGGATACATGTACCAGTCCAGCACCAGAGGAAAGCTTGCTTGAGGGGATTCCTCGTGTGATGGCCTGTTTTTAAGGATTTTTTGAAAAAAAAATTCTACTGAAAGATAGAATTTCGAATTATTTACCATTTATTTATTACTATTTCAGGAGTATGTTAATAAAAATCTTCATTAAAACGTAAGTTTTACCACGCCGAATCCCCCCTTGAAAAAAAAGGACGCTCACTTCCTCCACGATTTCGGGTGATTGACTTATGTGAAAAAAAAATTGAGCAACGTTTTAATTTGCAAGGCTAAATGCATCGAGTGAACTAGAATCGTTTGAAAATATTGAAAATTGTGTTTTTGGCAGATTTTTAAAAAAAAATTTAAAATTTCATAATTTTTCTCATGTTTTCGTTATGAAAATAAATTTAAATACTCGGAATTTTAGGATGAATCTAGTTCACTCTGTACATCTACATGTGCAGTCTTCTTCATAAATTTCAAATGAATCAGTCAAACCGTTCCCGAGATATGATGGAGGAAATTTGGAATTCTCCATCACACGGGAGAACCCCCTTGAAGAATGGAATCTCAACGTCTTTTGACTGCACAGATTAAAGAAGAATAAGTCTCCAAAACATAATCTATAAGATCATTTCTGCAACGTTATGTAAGCATCTGAAACCAGTTATGAACGACATGGTTGGTTTTTAACAGTGTGGTTTAGGACAGGAAACTGCAGCATCGATCAAATAGTTTAACTACGGCAGGTATCGAAAAAGACCCGATAAAATCAGAAAATCAAAAATCGAAACTCATCATGTATGTAAAGGATATTTTTTAAGCCTTTTCTAATTTTAATTTTGAATAAGCAGTCATTTATTTGTATTCAATCGAGTGAATACATTCTGAAATCAATTTTTAAACACAACTTTGAGCATACATATGTTCACCACTACTTGATCGGCCTCAATCCTTCCACCAGCTCGACCTTGTAAGCCTTTAAACCAAGATCTTTGCGTCGAATTTTCCATAAAATGAAGGGACAAAGACTAAGCTGTCGGCAACGACGTCGAATCTTAAATTTGGATCTTCTTCAACACTCTCCTGACCGATTGCAATATGCTCTTCAGAACGCACTGTTTCAATGCGTCACTGCATCTTTCAAGGAAAATGTTGTGCAAAAACGGTCGACAATATGGCGGATAGCGGCTTCAGATGGTGCACTGAACCATAATTTTGGAACTAGATTTCTAAAATTTGGCAACGTTGTTGAAGCATGTAGTGATTAAATTGCAAAGACTATTGAATAAAAATGACTCTGACAGTTTGCAATCTAACAATCGATTCAGGAACAAAGCCGCATACAACAGTGCTCGCACTTGTCTAGTGTTGATAGCCCGTTCAAATTCGTTAAGTCATCAGAATGACTGACAAGGGATTCTCGTTACTCCATCAAAATCGGCAATGAATTTACAGGGGATGATAATTGTTCACAACTCACTGGCTAACAAAAATGAGTTACGATCCTTTTTAAATCCGCGGAATAACTTGCTTTTACGGATAAAATTGATGTGTCTGAACAAACACAGCGAGATGGAAAGGAAAAAACGTACACCACCGACAGCCTGGACAGCACGTTTTAATTGGCAGTTATAACTTTGTCTACCCTGGCAACACAGTTACAAGCATCAGTGACATCAGCCCATAAATCAGATTCAATATTGCAGTCGGATTTTACTACTGAGAAGGAGAGTTAAAAGTCGAAGTTGACCACCATTCATCCTACCGAAAATTGACAGAATTTCACTTTCAAATTGGACTGAAAAAGTCGACCAACATGGTCTGAGTGTCATTAATAATTTTTTATGACAAACCTAGTAGTATCGCATTGAAATTTTGAACCCATCACCGAATAGTACAAACATTAACTCCGCATCCTTTGTAAATGTAGGATTTAATTGTTGAAAGCTTATGTTGCCTTCGTTTGACGGATCCAAACAAGCTATGACAATATTCATAATTGGCAGGCTTTGCCGAAAATTAAAATCATTACCTGTATAAATACGGGTTGAAATGGAAGACCATACAACCCACGGATACATTTCCTGGCTGTGGCCAATTAACAGTTAAAATGTTTTGTTTCTCCCTTTTTTGACAATGTGCCTCGGAATCATTAAAGAGAAGTATAATAAAATATTCTGTCTTATAAATTTTACGCGCATTACTGTTTCGAATTTATTTTAACTACCAGCCTTTGTAATTAAATAAATTAATTTACCTGAGGAGGGATGATAAAGGAGATTTTACTGCCCATCCAGAACATATCAACATCATCAAAGCTTTAACGTGAATCTAAAGGTCACCAGCTGAATATGGGATTTAATGTTTTACATATTTGTATTAATGTACCTGTGTTGTGTTGTATAGGTACATATGTAGGACATACGACAAAAAGCTTTCGGCGGGGTATTGTGATGAAATAGTCATTTAAAAAAGACTTAGTAGGGGTTAGAGAATTAATACGCAAGCAGAGACACAGATATAACTAAATCCACTATAGCTCTCTGAAGCAACATTAGAAAGATCAACTGCATACTCTACACAACTTTGGTTTCATTATATTTAACAAAAAACTTTATTGTCATCTGTACTTACCATGCAAGTTTAATCAATTACACTGACAGCTAACATGATAGTATCGCTTATTATCGCTCATAAGCAACAGATGCTCTTGGGGCAAGTGACAACAAAACTACGAGATATAAGCAAATGCAAGACGTTGATAAAGGGACTGTATTGACCATGGAAGAAGTAATTTTACGTAGAATTACTTACTTTAGTTCACCAGTCCGGAATTATGAAGTGTCTTTTAGTTCCCTCGGAGTCATTGCCAAGAATTTATAATTCTCCTCGACAGTCACCCTCCACGCCTGCTAAGGCGGTCTATCTGATTGAGAAAGTGGATTCCGTGGCATGGCGTACTCTGCAATAGTAAATTGCGTTCTTCTCGCCTTAAAGTGTGGCTAATATTGTACATAACCATTCTTATTATATTAAGTATTTTGCCGTCTATTGATTTTGTATTTTATTGTCCACTGACGATAAGGATTTGGCCATATATTGTTCCAAGATGTGGCGAAGAAATTTATCTACAGGGGCCTTGCAAGTTTTCTTGTGACAATGTTGGTCACATTGTAGATACAAAAATAGCACTATTTCACAGTACCAGTGTAGTTTTTTCTTGGTAAAAACATACCTTTCTCAGATGCTAAATCGCAAGCGAGTTCTGGCACCAATGTGTACATCCCCGCATTTTTTTCGAGATATAGAAAGCTTCTTACTTTCTTCACTTGCTATCCGGCGATGGTGATTTTGGCAGCGATGAGAGAGATGAGAAAAGATGAAGTGAGAAGTTAAAATGTTTTTTATTGAACAGAATTTTTTTGAGTCTGACCCCAAGCTCAAGATAGGTCCACTATCCTCATTGAGCGCTAGAAAACTTCTTCAGCGTATTACTCATTGATAACTGGAAGGAATACAGACTTGTGGTACACCGCTGCGAAGGTAAAATTCTTCTGACACATAATTTTTGTAAAGATATCACATTACCACAGACTAGCTATACAACATCCAGCCATTTACCCTGTAGAGGTCATTTTCGAGATCAATGAACAAGAAATGTAGCGAACATTTATACTAGACGGATTGTTGAATAAGACCGGCTCATACTGCCAGCATCTTTGGCAAAAGCGGTCCCCTAATTTCTACAACTCAAGAACTCTAATGTAGCCAGAATCAAGAACCTACGACCGGTAGCAACGCTGAAAAAGGGCAAACAGAAACGCAGTAACTGATGTGCTGGGATTTCATTCGGCTTCCAAAAATAAATCCGTGGTTTGATGAAGAATGCACATCCAGCTTAGCAGGCGTACAATGTGGAGCTGCAACGAAAGATGAAACTCGCTCGCAACCTCTATGAGCAGATGAGATGGAAAGACCATCAGAAGACCCACTGTCAGGCAGAATAAACCAAAATGAAGTAAGGATACCAGTATTAAAGCCGAAATCACTCAAATCATTCGTACCAAACAGCTTACCGGTCGAGGTATTCAGAGCTTTTCAAACTGCCGATTGCATGCTAAAACTCATTTCTCAGATCTAGTAGAATGGAATGACTGATGAATGGAATCTCAGCATCGTCCCCCGGAGGTGGATTTGAATACTTTTTGGACCAGAGCGTATGGTGTCCATCCGCTCTACATGACCCAGCCATCTCAGTCGTTCAATCCTCAATCTTGGGGCTAAGTCGATCTTGCTTCATAATCCATAGAGTTCGTTGTTGTATCTCCTCTTCCACTCACACTCTACGCAAACTGGACCGAAAATCACTCGGAGAATTTTTCTCACCAAGCAGCCAAGAACACCCTCATCCATTTTTGATAATGTCCATGCCTCTGCGCCATAAAATAGCACTAGGATTATTAATGTCTCACATGAGGTCATTTTGCTAGTGTCGTTGTCTTAATTGATAGCAGATCCTAGGCAAACAAAGTCCTTAACTACCTCAAAGTTATATCTGTCGAAGGTGAGGTTCTGTCGAAAACGTCGGTCTTGAGTGTACTCTTTGCTTGACAGCACATACTTTTACTTGTCCTCGTTGACCGCTAAACTTTAACCTATAAATCGTTGAATGGATGGGTTTTCTCTAAGATCTGTTGTAGTATCAATATTTTGTCAATGGTGGACTTTCCTTGCCTGAAGCCACACTGATATGGATCTATCAGGTACATATGAATGGCTTCAGGCGTTCACACAATACGGCAGAAAAGATCTTGTATGTGATGTTAAGAAGACTGATACCTCTGTAGTTGACGCAGTTAAGAGGATCCCCTTTTATGAGTATCGGACAAACAACAATGCAGATGTTCCATTCATCGGGCATACTTTCGTCTGACAATATTTTAGAGATGAGTTGGTGTATGCTCCTCACCAATTCATCGCTTGCAGTTTTGAAGAGCTCAGGAGGCAGCTTTGTTGGACTTAAGCTTAGATATTGCTATCTTCACTTCATCCAGGTCGGGCTGACGGAATTGTTTTTTATAGCATCCAAGTTGAAAGATTCATTCTGCATGACAGCGGTATTTAGTTCATCATCGCCGTTATACAGTCTGCAGAAATGCTCTTTTCAAACACCCAGCATCGACTGTGAATTTATTATGATGTTCCCTTGTTCGTCTCTACAGGCTTTGGGGCTTGTATCCGTGGCATGTTTTTTTTACCTTGTGGTAAAAGTTCGGAATCTCATTCCTGGAGTAGCATCTCTCAATTTCCTCGACCGAGCACTTTCTTTTTCTTCCTGAGAAGTCGGTGTTCGTCTCTCCTCTTCTGTTCGCAGAGGTCGTAAGCAGTTCTAGTCTTTCTTTGCAGCTCCGCATTGCGTGCGTTGTGGACCGTTGATTCCATCTGAGCGATTCATCCGCTGTCCTGTTTAAAGTTCTGCGATTTTTGTCTGTTGTCCAGCCCTCACGCTTACAAGTTTAGCAAGTCCAGTTCGGATGGACATCGACCAGTACCTGACGTGGTAACCGTGGATGTATTATAAGCACAATTGATGTGTTAAAAACAGTTGCAATACTGGATATCGCCAGGTTGACATCTCAGAGTGCCTATCCCATTTCTACAGCACCCCACCATCCTAAGACCTATACAAGACCTTAAATAACTCAGTCCGTCTTTATGACGGCAACGCCTGGACTCAATCGAAAGCGGATGAAGGCATCTCCAGTCAATTTGAGAGAAAAATTGTAGAAAAAAATCGTTGGCACTGTTGGCGTTGACGAGTTTCGGTCGATGAGATTCACCTATGAATTAGAAGTTATAGAGTGAATAGATACATGTCTGGTAGACCCATGAAGGACCGCCAATGCAGTAGAGCAAGACCTCATCTTATGTGGCGCTCATAAGTAGAAGAAGACGTCAACCGACTTGTAGTGTGTAACTCCGGCAGTAAACTAAAGACCAGGCTTTACCATATATTTTAAATAGTGGAAGGAAAATGTGGTGTCGATTTAATTGCATCATCGCAATTAATTGCTTTAGCTGCGATTGATGCCATACCTCTGAAGAAAGTGTGCCTCGGATATGGACGGATCTACTGTTGAAAGATGACGACACCAAGGATGCCTTCTACGAGCTCCTCAACAAGACCTACGAGCAATGCCCTAGCTATGACATTAAAATTGTCCTCGGTGATTTTAATGCAAAGCTAGGAAGAGAGGGTATCTTTGGTGGAACAATCGGAAAATATAGCCTGCACAACACCACCTCCGATAACGGATTCAGGCTAATCGACTTTGCGGCGGGGCGAAACATTATCATGGCTAGCACGCGGTTCCCACATCTCGACATACACAAGGGGACTTGGAGAACTCCTGATCAATCAACAGTCAATCAGATTGATCACATTGCTCTCGACGCAAGACACTCCTCCAGCATTATGGATGTCCGTACGTTTCGAGGAGCAAACATCGACTCGGACCATTACCTTGTTGTAGCCAAGGTACGGTTGCGGATATCCCAAACTACGCCAAGACAAACTAATGCTATGAGGAAATTCGACGTTAGACGGCTACAATCGCAAGAGATCGCTAAGTCCTTTTCCGATCTAGTGTTCCTTAATCTATTAAGAGGTCCAATACTGCCAGCATCAAGCATCGAAGACCATTGGAAACACTGCCAAAACGCCATCAGAGATGCCGCTTCTGATGTGCTGGGTTTCACTCGTCCACCACAACGAAACCCCTGGTTCGATGATGAATGCCGGCAAGCACATGCAGCTAAGCAAGATGCATATAACGCGGCGCTGCTTAGAAAGACCAGAGCTGCTCATGAGCTCTATGAGCGGAAGAGGAGAGACGAGCACCGGCTTCTCAGGAGGAAGAAGAAAGAGCATGAGAAGCGCGCGATCGAGAAAATTGAGAGATGCTACTCCAGGAATGAGGTTCGGAAGTTTTACCAAAAGGTAAAAATAACATGCCGCGGAAACAAACCCCGAACCGAAGACTGTAGAGATGAACAAGGGAACATTGTAGTAGAATCGCAGTCGATGCTGAGGATTTGGAAAGATCATTTCTGCAGACTGTATAACGGCGATGACGGACCAAATACCGCTGTCATGCAGAATCAACCTTTCAACCTTGACGATGATAACCAACAATTCCGTCCACCCGACCTGGATGAAGTGAAGATAGCCATATCGAAGCTTAAGTCCAACAAAGCTGCTGGAGCGGATGGCCTGACTGCCGAGCTCTTCAAAGCGGCAGGCGATGACTTGGTAAGGAGCATACACCATCTCATCTGTAAAACATGGTCGGACGAAAGTATGACCGATGAATGGAACCTCAGCATTGTTTGTCCGATTCTCAAGAAAGGAGACCCTCTGAACTGCGACAACTACAGAGGCTTCAGTCTCCTTAACATCGCATATAAGATCTTATCCGCCGTATTGTGTGAACGCCTGAAGCCGTTCGTCAACAACCTGATAGGTCCATATCAGTGTGGCTTCAGGCCAAGAAAGACCTCCATCGACCAGATATTCACACTACGGCAGATCTTGGAGAAGACCCATGTCCTTCAGATTGATAACCACATCCTTTTCATCGATTTTAAGGCCGCGTATGACAGCATCTATAGAGATGAGCTCTATAGAGCAATGTCTAGTTTTGGTATTCCTGCCAAATTCGTCCGTCTGTGCAGGATGACGATGGAGAATGCACGCTGCTCCATCAAGGTCGGTAAAGATCTCACCGAGACCTTTGATGTCCAGAAAGGATTTAGACAAGGCGATGCGCTGTCATGCGATTTTTTCAACATCGTACTTGAAAGAATAGTGCAAAACTCACGAGCAAACACAAGAGGCACAATCTTTCAAAAGTCCGTCCAATTACTCACATGCGCCGACGATATTGACATAATCGGGAGAAAGCAGCGTGATGTCAGTGGCGCTTTCACGAGTATTGAGACGGAAGCGGCGAAAATGGGTTTGGCAGTCAACGAGGGCAAGACCAAGTACATGCTTTCAAGCGAGAAAGGACAACCAACACCGACGTCTCGGACAGACCGTCACCCTCGACAGATATAACTTTGAGGCAGTTAAGGACTCTATCTACCCAGGCTCCGCTATAAATACAGACAACGACACCAGCGCTAAGATCAAGCTAAGAATAACTCTTGCCAACCGCTGTTTCTTTGGGTTAAGAAGGCAATTGAGTAGCAAAGCCCTCTCTCGGACAACAAAAGTCACCCTTTATAAGACATTAATAATCCCGGTCCAGCTCTATGGCGCAGAGGCATGGACATTATCAAAAATGGATGAGGGTGTTCTTGGTTGCTTCGAGAGAAAAATTCTTTGGGCGATCTTCGGTCCCGTCTGCATTGACGGTAAGTGGAGGAGGAGATACAACGACGAACTGTATGGACTGCACAGCGACTTGGACCAAGCCAGAAGAGTGAAGATCCAAAGACTGAGATGGCTGGGTCATGTAGAGCGCATTGACACCAATGCTCCGGTCCGAAAAGTCTTCGAATCCGCCCCCGAGGGACAGCGCAGTAGAGGAAGGCCAAGACTCAGGTGGCGCACGCAAGTGGAAGAGGACCTCAGCCAACTTAGCGTGCGAAACTGGAGGCAGCTAGCTGGCTGGAGAAGCTTGTTGACTGAGGCCCAGGTCCACCCCGGACTGTAGCGCCACCTAAAGTAAGTGAGTAATATACTCATATCTTGAATCAGAATAATCTCCTCTCTTGAATTTTTAGCGCACATAAATAGAATGGCAGAAGAAGCTTGAAAACAAATAGTAGCATTTTATCTCGATTTACAGCAAAAATGCTACAATCACGCATACAACTATCTTTAAAACTGAAGTACTAATAGGAGAAAATCTTAAACACCTCACGATTTTTGTAAGTGTCTAACAAAAATAGAGCACTAGAACAACCATGACAATCACTGTTTTTGCAGCCCTTAAAATCGCCAATTTCTATTTGAAAGTTAAATTTCTATTTAATTCATTATATAGGGAGTTGTGCTTGTTGTGCACAATTCGGTAAAAACTTTGTTATTCTCATCGATAACAATCAGGAAGGCTACGGTGGAGCAGAGTTTGGGGAAGAAACCGTCAGCAATTTGCAAGGAAATATGTTTCAGTAAAAGTTTCTCCTTTGTTTAACTAAAAAAAACAAAACAAAAACTATAAAAGTTTGGAGAAGTGAATGCCCTTTTCAGGGACAAGGAAACTTTTTTTCACTTTTAGAATGAGAAAATGAGTCTGTTGTCTGGATATTCCCTTTGAAAAGGCGCACTAATAGACTCAATTAAGGTCCAATTTGATACTGGTAGTAAAAGGATATTTTGTTTTTTTTTATTTTGACTTGGCGCAGAAAAGAAAAAGCTTACATACACACTCGTAATCCTTTCAAGAAGAGTTAAGATAATTGGGATAATTAAAAGGTTGCTTATTCTTGAAAAGAAAATACGCAATGGTCTTTAAAAAATCGATTAATGGATATAATACAAAATAAATACATGAAAGCTTGCATTGACTTAGGTAAAATGGATTTTTGAGCAGTTGAGGGTATATATCGCCAATATTGAGACGAGTCTTGGCTTCAAAGTTATTCGTAGTTTATAGTTTATGGGCGTAGACATGCGACTTTACATATTCCCAAGTCACCCAAAGGTTATTTCACTTGATCCTTGAGGTTTCTTCAGAAATCCATTACGCGAAGCCATGCAATTATCTAATATTTTGTTCTATTAATTGATTGTGGCGCATTGTACGCTGTGCTTCGTCTTGCTAAGATTGAAAACTTTGAGACTTTGAAAAGCATTCAAAGAATGATATTTTATGATTGCAAACATTGACTTCATTTAAGACTTAAAAAAATGCAATCACCATTCATTTAGCATCGAAAGATTGCATTCTCTTTTTAACCAATCAGTTGAATGCAATCATTTATGAATTCATTCATTATTTTGCATTCACTTGCATTCTTTTCAAATTTTTTAGCAGATATTTATATTTTTTAGAATGTTTTCATACCAATAGTATACAATTAACTTTTTAATTTTGTTTTTTTTTAATAAATGAGAAAATAATTATTGTATTGGTATTTTGTATTTTATTATACAGTCAAGAAATAATAAAAAATAAATCGAGTCTAAACCCTTTCAAAAATCGTCCACTGCATTCTTTGAATTTGTTTGCGCTAGAATTCCTATTTGCAAGCGCAACCTATATATTTGCTGCTGCTATATTCGCCCCTCTCAACCAATTCGAGGTTACCAGCTAGCTGTGGATGCAATCGACAGCATTTTTGATGCTGCTGATCCCAGCGACGTAGTTATTTTTTTAGGTGATTTTAATCTACCTAAGCTTGTATAGGCTCAGACTGACCAGTCCTACTTTACTGCAACAAATCCCACCTCTGCTAAAGAAAACCTTTTCATCGACTGCCTTACTGGCTCTGGTCTGTATCAATTAAGTGGTGTCACCAATAACACTGGCAGACAACTCAACCTAGTCTTCACCACTGATACAGATAACTGCATCGTTTTAGAAAGCAGACATCTTCTTTCTAAGTTGGATAGTTACCATCCTCCCCTTTCTCTTACATTGGCGTATGACAATGGTCTTAATCGCGTTTCTTATGAGTATTCTTACAGTTTTAATTGTCATAGGGCTAACTATGCCGAACTGAATAACCTGCTCAGTATGGCCAATTTTGACTTTCTTTACGATAATCCCAACCTCACGGTTAACGATGCTCTCGCATCCTTCTATACCGAAATTTTCAAATATCTCTCCCAATCCGTACCTTTTTTACCCAAAAAGAATCCCTCATCATCACCACCCTGGTATAATAAAGAGCTGCGATCTCTTCGAAATAAGAGAAATAAGCTCTGGTGTACTTACTTACTCGTAATATCGCGTTCCGACATCGATTTTTTTTACTACCAGTCTGCCCAAATAAATTTCTCTGTACTTTGTCAAACTCTATTTGACAACTATTTGAACCAAATGGACCGCACACTCATTTCCGACCCCAAGCGGTTCTTTCAGTTCATCAAAACTAAAAGTAAATCGGATAACTATCCATCATCTCTGAATTTTCTAGATAAGTCCTCGGGCAATCCCCAAATTATAGCAAATCTCTTCGCAATTTTTTTTAACCAAGCGTTCGCCACCCATTCCCAAGAGCCAGAACACTCTTACTTTTCCTACTTAAACTGCTGTCCACAAACAACTTTGGAATCTGTGTCTATAACTTCAGAGCAAGTCAAAGAAAAAATAATAAACCTCAAAGATGATTATTCTGCCGGCCCTGATGATCTTCCCTCTATATTTTTATAGAAATGTGAAATGCACCTAGCCCAACCTCTTACAGCTCTCTTTCAGCTTTCTATCACCTAGGGATTATTTCCCTCGACCTGGAAAAGGTCATTTATTATTCCCCTACATAAAAAAGGCCGAAAAGATGATATTTCAAACTATCGACCAATTGCGAAGCTGTCCTGTATACCTAAGCTTTTCGAGAGCATTATTTATGACATGATGCTTTTCCATTGTAAACCTATTTTTTCCCAAAACCAGCACGGATTTCTCAAAGGTAGATCTACGAAAACCAACTCAACGGAATTCGTATCAAGCACTTTATGTGCACTGGAATCTGGAAATGAAGTTGATGTGATTACCACTGATTTCAGCAAAGCCTTTGATAGGATTTTACATGATATAGTCCTTCTAAAATTAAGAGCTCTTGGTTTCCAAATAAACTAAATAACATGGGTTCGATCATATTTAAATGAAAGACAGTACTATGTTTTATTCAGGTCCATGATTTTTGACCCAATTAAAGCCTCCTCTAGTGTCCCTCAAGGCAGCCACCTTGGCCCCTTACTATTCATTCTGGCCATCAATGATGTTGATTGCATCGCAAAAAATTCATACATATCTATTTACGCAGACGATATGAAAATCTTTAGATATATATCTTCTTCCTCAGACAGCCTACCACTGCAGGAAGATCTTGACAGATTTTGTACTTGGTGTCAGAAGAATTTTCTTGAGCTTAACGTCAATAAGTGTCAGGCTATAACGTATTCCCGTAAGCGGCCCCCTACTTCACCTCGCTGCTATCTAATCTTTGATCTTCCTGTTCCCTTAGTGAATGAGTTGCGGGATTTAGGTGTTATCTGTGATAAGGAACTCAATTTCTGTTCTCACATTGATAATATAATAAAGAAAGCCAACTCTGCCCTTGGCTTCATCAAGCGCTGGTCTAAGGAGTTTTCCAATCCTTATGTTACTAAATCTCTTTACATAACCTTTGTTAGGCCTCTTCTTCAATATGCAAGTCAGGTTTGGTCACCCTACTACAGAACACACATCCTCCGGATAGAAGCTGTTCAACGTAGGCTCTTACGATTCGCTTTACGTGGTCTTCCCTGGGATGATAGCCAAAACTTACCACCTGATACTGACCGGCTGAAACTTATAAATTTACAACCCCTTTCTATACG
Source organism: Volucella inflata (assembly GCA_928272305.1). Classification (NCBI taxonomy): domain Eukaryota; kingdom Metazoa; phylum Arthropoda; class Insecta; order Diptera; family Syrphidae; genus Volucella; species Volucella inflata. Next base: position 151,258,173 of record OV743716.1, on the reverse strand, counting down.
TCGAAAAATTGCCGGCATTCTCTTTATTCATCAAATTTTAGTTGATAATATCGATTGTCCTTTCTTACTTCGACTTATTTCTTTTAATACCAACCCACGCAATCTTAGGTCTGTGCCACTTTTCCAGCTCAATCCTCACAGAACGAATTACGGGCATTTGGAGCCAATGTCTAGAATGCTTCGTGAAGTTAACGATATTCTGCCTCTCTTCGACTACCATCTCACCAAACTCTCTCTTAAAAACACTCTTACTTCCACCTATGCCTCACATCCTAACTTTTTTTTAACCGCTCCCACCCTTTAGTTTTTATCTTTAGTTCTAAGTGAAAATTGTTAGTTCTAAGAATTAGCTTGCAATAAGCATTAATAAATCTGTCCAGGGTTGACCCGGGCCGCAAATCAAAAATCAAAAAATATATAACATAAAAAATGTTTTCAATTAAATAAAACGGATAGATTATGATATAGATATAAAGGTATGGTACATATGGTATATAGGTATATGTATATACAAAACAATAAAAAGGAACAAGTCGCTCCAAAATCATATAATATTTCAATATTTACACTCCCTCTAACTAATTGGCTTTCAGTAATACCAACTTCTCAAAATTGCAATCTGCAAGTACTCCGCAGCGGGAAAGATTTATCAACCGAGCGAATGAAAATAAGCGCTCCACAGCCGCGGATGAAGGCAGAGATTTGTTGTATCTGAAAATGGTTGATTTTACAGTTGGGTATCTATTTAGCATTTCCATCGACGTGGATGGATTTGCCAGATACGCAAAATATTCGTTTTTTTTTTCACAAAAAAAAAGAATATCAATATGCAACATCCAAAAATTCATTTTGCGAGTCACTTTGACTCAAAGAATCGCTTCTTGTTACAAGAAGTATTGCGTTTAAAACGTAGAAAACAGCTGTTCTCTGTTTATACCCGCTATGGTTCCGTTTTTGTTAAAGAGAGTGCAGATGGAGCAAGCATACATATTGAGAACGATGAAATTATTAACTCTATTGCAGCGAGGAACCACGGACAAGTAAATGATACAACTGACCCATGATGCGCGTATTATTATATTGTACTCTTATACTAAATTTATTATCTCTTTTACTTAAAAGTATATTGATTGAATCTTTTCTTTACCCATATTTTTTATTTATATCCCTTTCTCATTCCTTTTGCTTGCTTATATGCTACAAGTTCAAATTCATTTATAATTGCTTTAAAATAGAGAAAATGTCAACGCATCCAGGTGAATTTTGTGTGCGTCCCTTCCTTGTTTTATCAGTAATAGTACTCCAATATGGTTGATGTAAATGCAGGGATTGTCGGTTCCATAGCTAGTAGTAGTAGTGGTGGAATTCTGCGCGCTTTAAAATATCTCACATAAATGCACAGAGCCTGTGTCCAAAACTTGATGAGTTTAGAGATGTCTTTGAGAAGTCGAATGTAGATGCAGTCTGTGTATCAGAAACTTGGTTTTCACCAGGGATAAAAGATAAAGTTTATTCACTTAACGGCTACAAACTCTTTCGTGGTGATAGACACAATCGTGTTGGTGGAGGGGCCGCAATTTACCTTAGAGATGGTATTAGTTATGGGAGAAGGTATTATTCACCTGTTGGTTCTGCTATTGACTATGTGTTTGTAGAAATTATCGGTGGTGACAGCAGTCTGCTTTTGGGAGTAGTCTACAGACCCAACAACTATGTGGATTTATTACCATTGTATGCTTTACTCGAAGAAATGTCCATTTATGCGGCTAATATTATTATCTGTGGTGACCTTAATAGCAATCTCATCACTGACAGGCATTTATGCGAAAACATGATTTGCTATGATCTGCATCCTGTAAATAATATTGTCCCAACACATTTTACTGGAACTTCTAGTACCCTGCTGGATGTGGTATTTGTAAGTCACTCTGATAGTGTACTATATACGTCCAACTTTCTGCATCAGCATTCTCTAAGCATGACCTATTATTTCTCACTTATGATTTTATTATTGATAAACGTCCGAATTCCTTTTACCATTTCAGAGATTTTAGAAGTGTTGATAGATTTTCTTTGGAGCAGCATATACAAAATATACCATGGGACTCTGTTTATCGCATGCCCTAACCAGATGACCAGGTTGAATTCCTGCATAACAATATAAATATTCTCTTTGATACTCATGTTCCATTAAAAACTAGGGTATCTGGAAGAAAGTCAACATTATGGTTCTCTCGGGAGATACGGGAACTCATCGCGCAGCGTGATCAGGCCTATTGTCGCTGGAAGCGTTATTGGGTTGAAGAACTCTACCAAGCCTACAAAACTTTGCGCAATAATGTCGTACGAGAGATTAGAGCTGTTAAGGTCCAGTTTTATGCCAACCGTTTCCAAACAAATGCGGGAGGTCGTGTATTGTGGAAAAACTTACGGGATTTGGGCATGGGAAAGCAAAATCCAGGTTTTTCTTGTAACATAGACGTTAACGATCTAAGCCGCAAATTTTTATTGCATTCTCGGCCTGAACTTAAGAGAGTAAATTACTCTTTCTATTGCGCTGCACCCTCAAGAGATACGGGTCTTGGTTTTGTAAATGTTGACAGTCGAGATGTTCTTGAAAGCTTTCTTTCTTTAAAATCTAATGCAGTGTTTATAAAAGCTATACTCCCACTGCTCTTGCCATACATAACGCATACGATGAACACGATATTGACAACTGGAGTTTTTCCCCAACGGTGGAAAATGGCAAAAATAATCCCAATCCCAAAAAACTCCATAGGTGATGAGCATAGACCTATTTCTATATTGCCATATCTCGCAAAAATCTGCGAACATATAATACAAAAGCAACTGAGTGAACATTTAAGCCGTAACAACTTGTTGACTCCTGTCCAATCTGGTTTTCGTGTTAAACATAGCTGCATTACTGCTTTGCTTAAGGTCATAGATGACATAAGGTCAAATTTAGATGAAGGTCAGTGTTCCTCAGGGGTCAATTCTGGGCCCTCTTCTGTTCATGCTGTATATCAATGAAATCTCTGGTGTCAATTCCTCAAAGAATTTAGGCGTGGTGTTCAACAGAACGCTTACATGGAACGATCATATTAATGTCATAGTTGGTAGGACATACGGCGGTTTCCGTACTTTATGGACAGCACATCAATTTACTCCCTTGAACACACGCCTATTACTTGCAAAGTCTTTGGCAATTCCAGTTCTCATTTATGGTTGTGAAATCTTTTATAATTGTAATGCTGCCAGCAAAAGAAAGTTACAGGTAGCATTTAATAGCATCATTCGTTATATATATGGTCTGAGGAAGTATGATCATGTTACCAATTTATCTAAAATTCTACTGAGCATGACTTTCGAAAACTACATCAAGTTTCGGACGCTGGTTCTTTTTTTCAATATTTTGAAAACACGTCAGCCATCGTATTTGTTTAATAAGCTCCGATTTCCAGTATCAAACAGATCTTCTTCTAAAAAAAGAGAATGCAATCTTTCGATGCTAAATGAATGGTGATTGCATTTTTTTAAGTCTTAAATGAAGTCAATGATTGCAATCATATAACTGCATTCATAAAAGAATGCAAACCGAAATGTTTATCAATTGCTTGTGGATTTTCTTGCCGCCAAGTGCGGGAGAAATGAACGTTATCCCTCAACAAAATGAGAGCATCAAACGCAATCTATCTTTCCATGTACAATGGAATCCAATGGAATCCACGCGTAGTGCGAAATCGGGCCATGAGTATTCGAATTACTTTTTTAGTTGGACGATTATGTTGCCGAAAGTGCACGATAAGTTTTATCAGGTGTTTTACCAATTTAATACGAAAAACCAATAGATCGGGGCATTTAAATACTTAAAAATACGAGATGATCTTACCTATATTTCTAGATATCATCCGGTACTGGTTTAACCCGCCCCTCGTCCAATGAAAATAGGAAATTATAATGAATTGCTAAGCGCCCGCGGTTTTAATTACTGGCGGGAGCACTTTTTTGAATATGCAACAAACGTGCTAAGCCTGCGATAAGGATACATATTAGATCCTTTGCCCTTTTGCTTTAAATTTTATTTTTCTTAGAGTGTCCATATTTTCGGAGTAGATCTGGGCCTAAATATTTAAAAGATGCGAGCCTGCAAATAGGATTCCATTGTCTGAAAGATAATATTGCTTAATTTTCAATTTTTTTTTTTTTAGAAGACATTCTTGGAGTCAGAGCCTTACATTAACAAATGTCCAAAAGCAAATACCTTAACGCAAATGTTTTCTGTAAATTCTAAGCCATTCGGAGGTTTTTATCGTACATCTTCGGAAAAATATTCATAAAGAAGGGACATAATGTGAGTTCTGGCAGTTAATGGGGCCTGAGAATGTGTCGAGATTCTAGTGGTGTATGCTTTTGCCTTCCCGAAATATCATTTCGTTGTACGCAGATTTGGACAAAACAAGTAAGATCAAATTATCGCTAGAGCAGGAATCACACACCGTTCTGAGGTTATTGGCCGTTCTCGAGGGTGACAAAGACACTACGAGTTGTAATTTAAAGCTATCGAAAGGAAAATATACTTCATTATTGAACAGAATATTTTAAAGAACAATGGCTCGATTTGCTAGGTCCACCTCAAAGATTTTAAAGCTGTTAAAATTTACCTTAACACTCATTCTGATATTGCAGAACTCACAAACAAGCGCATCGACTTGTCTAAAACCTATCTTGACTTTGAAGGTCCTGATGGAGCAGCGAGAATTTTTCGTAGTCATACTGACATGGAGTCTCTATGCACGCAGCCATATGCGGCTTTGAAATCAGCAAACATACGTTTGAATATTTGATCAATGCCAGACCTTCTTGACCTCAAAACGCACTTTAAAATATTATTTTTACATGCTCAAATAACACGAGAGGAGCTTTCTAATAAGCTATATGTATTGAAAATTTCTCTATAGTTGACGCAATTAAAAGTTGCTCCTTTCCTGTATCATATATAGGGACAAACAATGTCGAAAAACCATAGTTTGCGCATGCTTTTCTCTACCGGATCATCTCCAGTTGCTTTGAATAGCCCAGGAGGTGAGCAAGCAATTCAAGCCATAGTGACAAAAATTCGCACCAATTTTAAGCTATTGGACATCACGCTACCTATCCACATGCGTAGAGCACTTGTAGATATCAGACAATGTTATTGAAGACCATAATTTGTCTATTCGCTGCCGTTCACAGCAATTGAGATTGTGTTACTCGCAAGATTTTGCGCAATGTTCTTGGTCTAAAACCATAAGAAATACAGCAAAAAGAGAACCCGAACGACTTGCCACATCGTTGAATTTTCGGTGAGTGGGCCTTAAAGAGCTGAAGGAAGATTCGCCTTTTTATCGAAAAATTGTCCGAGGACCGACCCAATGTACCTGGAAAAATGCACTATTTGGTGTGGTTTGTGGCATATGAGAACAACGTTACCGTCAATGGCGCATTTTACCCAAAATGCACGCACTGAACGTAGTCGACATGTGCTTCCAGCAAAACGGCACTACATGCCGCAAAGTACGCGAATCGATGGAACAACTAAGAAATGAGTGAACAATTTATCTCTCGCTTTGGGCTCGTCGATTGGCCGGCTAGATCGTGCGATTTGACGCGTTTAGACTATTTTTAATGAGGATACGTCAAATTACACGTCTATGCTGACGCGTTAGTTGCAGCCTTGGAAGGCAACATTACACGTGTTATTAGCGATATACCACCCAATTTGCTCGAAAAAGTGACCCAAAATTGGTCTCTCTCTATGGACTACTAAAACGTAGTCGTGGTCAAAATTTATATGCAATGATCTTTACGAAACATTTTTGCGATTTTGCTGTGTTTTCTTTTAACACTAATAAATAAAAAAATCACAGGTTACCTCTTGAATAAGGATCGAAAGCTGTAGGTAGGTTATCCATTTGCTTTTTTTGTGCGGTGCTTTATTTACATACACTCCTACCTCCAACCTGTACGGCAATTGGTTTACCGAGATTTTCTGTGTCAAGTATATCGAAGTAGTTTTACAGAAGGGAGTGCATCAAGTAGCTACAACTGATTAAATCCGTGCATATCGTCGTTACTCTTGTATATTATTTCTCCACCGTCCGTCGCCCTGATGAGAGATATGTATCCTACTGCAAACACTGTCTACCCCCCCCTCTCTTCCACTCTCATCAGGACCTGCCAATGACATCCAGCAGGTTTTGGCTACCTTACTTTCGGTCAAACGTTCACGGCTCCTAGGCTCCACATTGTAAAGGTAAAATCAGGAGCTGATAGACAGAGCTAAAGTATCGACGCATGTATCTTCATAAAATGCTTCATCACCATTGTTAACCCTTTTTTTTTAAACCGTGTTCTCATTAAAATGAAATAAAAACATGTATTTACCTTTTTCTCAAAATTCATCTTCTATTGACCAAGATTAAGTCAATTAAGTCAATTTGGTTATCTCAAATTGCCATATTCATCGTTTTCATAATGAGGCTTAGTGTCCTCAAATGTAATGATCTTAAACAGCTTTTCCTGACTTAGAGATCCATCCAGACAGAATATTAACTTCTCACATCGCCATTAAAACCGCGCTAGAGACACCGATAGAGTGACAGATAAAAAAAAAACAAAAAAAACTTCGGTGCTTTTTAGTGCATAAAAAAAATTAAAGAGCGGGCATTCTCCATCTCCTGCCCCTGGTAAAAGTGCTGTTGCTTGCACCCGGTCACTGCTGTTGCTGTATACTCTTATACGGCAAAGGCAATGACTAAGTGTATGTAACAACCGATGGTTGGCAGGTTCTGAATGGTTGTTTGTGGTGCACTGATTCATATTGCTGCAAGGGCATAACACCTACAACAATTTGATTCTGTAAACCAAAAACAAAATTTTCACTTGGCATCCTTGTTTAGCATCGTCGGTGTTTGTGTTTTTTTTTCCTTTTTTTTTTTTTGTAATGGCTCAAGCATTTAGAGTGGATATGAAAAGTAATCACTGTTCTGCGTACGTTCACGTCTGCATATACAGGTCAGCACGTGCCACTTAGTGAAGCGCAGGTAAATCCTCGCCCACACCTCTCAGATCACTTTGACCTGAAACTACCTGGCTACGAACTAGTGCCATCATTCTTTTCTCACCGCGGTCTTGTCACTTACGTACGTAGTATTGTAGCTTACCAAACTCTTCCACAATGTAGTGCGTGTTCCAATCCGGAATTCAATTTCATGTGGTTAAAATTCCATCCGTAAGCAAGATATACAATACACAACTGCTTTATTTACAGAAGCCCCAAACTGGACAGCAATTCAACCTTTAACGAGTTTGATGCGCTGTCTGACTCCATACAAAGAATTGTATGTCTGTATCCTCATACTGAAATCATTATTACGGGCGATTTTAGTACACACAGTTCTGTGTGGCTTTTCCAATCTGGTGTTGTCTCCCGAAGGATGGCGTGTTGAGGTCTTCGCTGCGGAAATCAATTGGACTCAGCTTATAAATTAGCCCACGCGAACTTATTTCTTACTTCTCACCCTGATAGGTACAGCGTTGATGTGCTCTCCCCTCTAGGCTCGTCGGACCATTGTGTCATATCAGCTAAATTCTTGTACATTGACCAAACAGATAGAGAAAAAATTCCTTAAAAATAGTACGGCAATACAAGGAAGCCAATTGGAGCGGACTTGACACCTTCTTTAGGAATTTTAACTGGTCGTTATGTTTTCTCAATTCACTTGGAAATGAGATCCTTTATCCCTCATCGGTTTAAGAATACTAGACCAAAAGAAAAGGTGTGGAACAACTCGAGCTGTAAAAGGGCTGTCAAGGTTAGAGATATGTTTTTCGGTACATGACCAGCCCGGCAGAGGAAAACCGAAAGAAGTTCAAACGAGCCAGGAAAATAATAAAATAAAATACAACCAATACCTGAGGCAAAAAATACTGCAGTGACCCAAAGGTAGTAAGAATTTTTGGTCCTTCGTGAAAAATATTAGAAATTCTGCCTCATCCTCCATCCCAACGCTCATTAATAATGACATTCCAACTGTCACATCTTTGGGTAAAGCCAATCTCCTTGCTGCACACTTTGCAGCCAACTCAACATTTACAGATTGAGTGTGTCGAATCTTCAATGGGAAAAATCCCATCGTCCGCCAGTCTAGATGGTATACCTCCCTTTCTTCTGAAAAGGTGTTCTTCTACTCTGGCAAAACCACTGCGTAAGCTTTTCCATCAATCCTACTCTTTAGGACACTTTCCGAGCAGTTGGAAAACATCATTTGTCCAGCCCGTCCCTAAAAATGGCGAATCTTCTTCTCTCTCCACTTACAGACCCATTGCACTTACGTCCCTTCTTTCCAAGGTCATGAAAACGCTGATAAACCGTCAGCTCATAAAATATCTCGAAACACGAAAACTTCTTAATGACCGGCAGTGCGGTCTCAGTAGTAGTAACAGGTCCACTGGTGATTTAATGACGAGTCTCACTGAAAAGTGGAACCAAAGTTTACATCAATCTGGTGAAAGCAAGATAGTTGCACTTGATATTTCTAAAACATTTGACAGAGTTTGGCATCAGGCTCTTTTGTCGAAAATGCATGCATTTGGGATCGACGACGCTCTTCTTCAGTGGATTAGAAATTACCTTTCGGAACGTTCAATTCAAGTTGTCTTGGATGGTTTCAAGTCTGATATTCCAAAAATAAATGCTGGCGTGCCCCAGGGCTCCGTTCTGTCTCCGATACTCTTTTTAATTTTTATCAATGATCTCTTGTCTGCCAATTCAAATCCAATTTACTCCTTTACTGACGACAGTACTCTCTGCTTTTCATATTCGTTCCCGGACTCACGTCCCTGCTCTTCGGCTGTAGAACGGGAACGACAGGATATGTTCCGATATAAACAGCATAACCAATTTGGGAACTAAAAGCAAAGTGGAATTGAATGCTTCCATAACCAAATGCTGTCTGCTCTCGGTAAAGCGAATTTCAAGTACCCAGCCATTATCCATGAATAGCACTTGCATCATTGAAAGGGAAAAACTTTCCATTCTCGGTACCACATATTCGAAGTCGCCAAATATGCTGCGAAATGTCTAAGTTTCCTCAGGCGATGTAAGAAATATTTCACCCCCTCTGATCTGGCTTCAATATATAAGACTTCCATCCGCCCAAAATTGGAGTACAATGCTCACATCTGGTCAGGTGCTCCTAAGACTTATTTGCACTTACTAGAAAGGATTCAGAACCGTGCGATGAAACTTATAGATGATGTCAATATTACACAGTCGAATGACACCCTCGACCACCGACGTAATGTCTCCTGTCTCACCCTGTTCTATCGTCATTTTCACCACCAAGTGCTCCACAGATATTGCCAGTAGCATTCAGCCCCTTCAAATCTCCAACCGTAATACTGAATGCTCATTAGTACACCCTCAAGCCCACTTTCGGACGTACCCCGAAACATCGTGATTCTTTCCTTAGCTGAACAACTCGCTCATGAAATGCCGTGCCGAGCTCTTTAATTCCTAGCCATTACAATATTCATTGTATTCATTACAATATATGCAGAAATTGTAGGGTTACATAAAATCCCCTTTGCGCGCCAATTATAAAGAAAACAATTTTAAATATTTTACTTAAAAAATAAAAACACTGTGGCGCTGGCAGCCCGGTTTGGGCCATGGCCTAGCTTCTTGACACTCATTAGTGTTGCTCATGTTGTCATTTTTGTCACATCTGTGAGGGGCCTACGGCTTATCGCCGAGTCCGAACGGCACTCCTAAGAAGCTTTTTCGTAGGAAATTTTACTTTCGGGAGTTTACCATTGCCCGTCGAACGGGTGATAGCGATTTGAAAAATTGTTGGTGACCCAGCCAGGAATCGAACCCAGACTCTCTGCGTGATAGTCCAATGAGCTAACTATCGCGCCATCGCCATCGCCAAATATTTTACTTATCTCGCAAAATTTTCCTGCGAGCACCCTCCAAAAATTTCGAATTTAATTAGAATTCAACACAATTCATACTAACTAAAACACGCAATAGTTGGTTACATATTTTTCATTAATTGTTAAGCTGCAAGATTTAATAAGAAACAACATTTTATGTAAATTGTTTAGACATTGGATAAGGTATTCGCTCATATAAATCCACATTAGAACTTTGAACATGTCAACGCGTAAGTTTTGGAAATATTCGCTTTTCTAGAATACAAAAAATTTTAATGGGTTGTGTTGGAGTTTTAATTTATAAAATTTGTATGAAGCGTCAAAGATTTGTTAAAGCAAAAGTTTCGCTGGAAAGTTGACGTGATTACGTTTTTGTTTCATAAATTATTAATAATTTTCCTGGAAAAGGTAAGCATGGGATATATCAGAAAATACCATCAAACAAGTAAAAACGTCATTCTTCAACACATGAGTATGACAACGAATATATGGAGAATTGGTAGACTTGTAAATAGATATCAACAGCATCCCTGGTAATTAATCTTGTGACGTGACGTATACTCGTATGATAAAGTATATCACTGTCGCACGGAGGATAATTAAGGGCCCGTAAATGTTCGGAGTAGCATTAAAGGAAATTTCAATATATCCTTCTTTCATGTACACATGAATTATAAAAAGAATGGAAGCGGACGTATCGGATTTCAAAGATATTTTTACACGAAATGGGATTTAATTGCCCTTTAATAAGTTCCTGGTTTTCAATCCATCCTGTCTGTCAGCTTAAAACTCAAAAAGTATAATGCCTCGGGTTGGATTTGTCTTTCTTAAGTAGGCTTAAAATGATGTCATTTTCCTAGTAACCTTCAAGGGCTCACATTTAAAAAGGAATACACACCAGAAGATTGCCATTCAACGAATCGTAATCAATCAAACTGTAGAGATTACATTTCATATTTCAGAAGCCGTAAGTGAAAATGGGAGGTCTTATACGAAAAATATAGCTTTGAAAAATCCAGTATTATAGAGCATTTAGGATGAGGTTGTCGTCTAATTTAATCTGCAAAATAATGGTATTGAAGATACCCTGTGTAGGTTATATGTATGTGTCCTATAATTTTTAGGCAATTTTGGCCGATGGAGTCATTGACTCATATTTTTTAAGAGGCTGTAAGGATCATCCAAAAATCCTTACTGGTAAGGCCCCTGAGCTATCATAATTTTGTACTTCCCGCAGTTCGAATAACGCAAACATTTCGGTGCAGTTCTGTGCAAGATCTTATACAGATGCGTTTAATCCAAGCTAACACCGCTTGATGCAGAGATAAAAAAAAATTGCTGGCAATAGTGCGATACGGCTAAGTAATTTGGGTCACTTCAAGAGCAGTAGCTTAGCGGAACTACTGCTAGGCAATCCAATTTTTACAGATGAAATTCCTTCCTTGGTCGACTTCGGCATTCCCTTTGATATAATATATCCGGAGAGGGAAGACTGGCAGGAAAACGCAATAGTCAGGCCAAATGAAATTGCAATTTTCATAGATGGATCCATTCACCATGGATGATGGTGAGGAAGGAACAGGATCTGGTAACTTCCCAGAAGAGCGAGAACTGAGAGTGTTTATAACACTACAGAACGCAAGCAATGTTTGCAATGAAATCGGCCAACATCAAATCTGATACAGTCAGAATCTGTCGCACAATCCTCAAAGCATTTTGCAGTCAGAACCGGGTTAGACTGTGCAGGGTGCCAGGACACTGCGGTATAGAGGGAAACGAACAAGCGGATGAACTTGTAACAAGAGGACGGCTAGTCGATAATAGTGAGCTTGCGAACATCAATCCACCCCTTTGCAAACGAAGAAGCACTATCGAGGAAAAAACCTTAAAGACTGCCAACATTAGATGGTCAAGTCTTGAAGTACACAGGGTATCCAAGGGTCTCTGGCCACTTTTTGGAGATAAAAGATGTAGGGAGTTAAACAAATTAAACAGGGATATGCTTAAGATTATAACAGGAATTATGAGAGGATACTGTATCCTGCGGAACAACGCAAAGAGACTCAAATTATGAGGTACTACCGGATTCTGCTGTGACCTGCAATCGGTTGAGGAAATAACACGAAGAAAATTTTTAGGCAAATACTTTTAAGGAAACCTAGAGGAAATAGACAGCACTCAGATAAAAAATTCGACTGGTTTTACAGAGATCGCCATGGTCTTTGTGTCTAGTATTTGTGTTTGATGGCATATCCATCACACCCCTGTTTTAACCTAAGCTAACCTACACAGATGGATTGGCATTCAAATGGAACTTATCAGGATCATTGACTACTGAAGAAGCTCGGAAACCGGAGCTAAAAATGTTCAGAGTGTCTTAAATTAGCATGAAGTCTATGTGGTATTTAGCCTTAAGCGCTGCTTGGTTAACTTACAGACGGTAATACTCATTCTCTCCACTTGTTCCTTTTAATAATGTAGTTAATTGCCATGTCGATTAAACTCCTCTTTATCAAATCTGGGCCCATTGGTGCAGCTATATAGTAGTAAATTTTTTTCATGGTTCAGCTTATGGCAGGGAAAGAAGGCAGAAATGGCAGCTGTGGTGTCGCTTTCTTTTAAATGATGATGAAACCAGTCAGCATCTGACTTCTCGTGCAAAGAGGAGTACACTTCACAGCAAAGATTCGCTAAGCAAGATCTCATAGACGGCACAAGTCCGCCAACATCTGATACCACGATTTGGTGATATTGCTTCAATCAACGAAACAAGTAATTCCTTTTTTTAGCGTTGTATCACCGAATTAAAAGAAAGTCGCTTTTACGAAACAGCTCTCAATTTATGACCAACGGCTCCTCCTCTTGGTCAAGTGCATTTTCAGGTGTTCACAAACCTTATCGCCACCCTGTTAAGCAAGAACAAATCAGTCTGACGGGTATAAAGCTCTCAGCAAGGACTTAGCAGTCCCTGGGTGTTCGCGGGGTAGAAGCAATTATGTCTATTTTCCATATATTGTATATGGGGTATGTTGGCCTTTACCTTCAGCTTCGTATATTCTTTTTGCTCTGTTATATAAAGACGCCAGCCGCCTTCCATATACATAAGTTTAGGTTACCTTGGAACGATACCACTTTTCTTACAAAGACTCTGTCGTTATATCAGTGGAAAATTTTCTCGATCACACCGTGAGCTTAGTTTTTATAGATCTGCAAGACCTAACGTAAGCAACGCATTCATTCCTACTGACTACTAGTTTCAATTCTTTGCCTCCGTCTATAATCTTAAAGAAATTAACTTTAAATCCTCTTGCCTTTTAGAAGTTAAGTCAAGTTCTTTACACGTAATCCTTTTCTTTCAATATAAATATGCGTACGGTCATTACGAATCCTATGTGCCGCTACAGATGAACTCGGGTCCCAACTAGCAAGCCTCTCCAGTTGGTTCGATTTTTAGTTAACTGCCTTGAGTTGTGCATACCAATTCGGTTGAGGTTTCTCTCTACTTGTACGCGCCACATAAGACGAGGTCTCATTCTACTTAGTTGTCGCTCAGAGCTAATTTCAAAGCCTCTGCGGGACGGAGCAGAGGGGTCTCCTCGCTTCATAATGTCGTGTCAATCAATGATGACTGGTCTCCAGTTTTGTCTGAATCGGGACCTAATGTAAGCATTAGTTTGTTGCCAGATGTGGCGTCGTGTAGGTTATACTTACCAGCTGTCTTACCTAAGATGTTTTTCTTTACTATCTTGGCATCCGAGCATTCGACGTGTAGCTCCGATGATGGTTGTCTCCTATGTGTTTGCAAGATTCATCAACAGTGAATCAATTTATATTCGGGGACAGGGTTGCGGGACCTTAATGGAAGTAGACCAGTACCTACTTGCGGAGCAATAATTGATCATTTTAGCCTTCATGGTGGTGTATGTAGCTATAGGTGGCCATCTCTGGGACATATGGCAAGCAATCCAATAAAAAGTTGCATTCGTTGCATTTACGTAATACTCATGACATTTTCGTTGATTTGTTGCGGTCTTGGTTTGTGTTTAAAAAAACTAGTCTTCGGAGGGGATGATGGTGATGGATCTTGAATTTAAAGCTTTATTAAGACTAACTAAAATAAAAGTTTGACATTTCATTGTTTTCTGCGTTTTAGTTTCCCACGATACTGCTCCACATTGGAAAGTGAATACGTAATCGGTCGTGTATTGTCTACATCACTCGCCCAATCCGCATCGCAATATCTTGTAATGACACCCACACCACTATATTTCTTGACAAATGTCAGGCCTTTTTCAGCAGATTCCTTGAGATAATGCATGACACGCTTAACTGCTTCCCAGTGTGTCTTCCCGGGATTTGCACCAAATCTGTTTGCCATTGTTACCTCAGGACTCAATGCATCGAAGTCCACAGTATCTTCAAATTCTTCTTCAGAAGTTTCATTTGAACTAGATCCATCTACATGTGGTGTCAATTCAACGGTGCATGCATTACCTTCTCCCGAATTGGCATCTTCAGAAGAAACTGAATCTGGAAAATAAACATTGTTAGAGAAGTTCTCTAAATTTGAAGAATTGCTTTCAAGGAACACAACGTTTCTTCTTGTGATGATTTTATTGTTCTTTGGGTTGAACAACCGATAAAACTTGGATTTAGAGCTATACCCAAACATTATACATTCGTCTGATTTTGGAAATAACCTGTGACGTTTTTCCTTCGGTGTGTGCACCAACGCAGTGCAGCCAAAAACGCGTAAAAAACAAATTTGGTCTCTTACTGGGGGAAAGCGGCGGGACCAGACAGCATTCCATCAGAGTTTTGGTCGAAGATGGAGGGGATCGGCAGCGTTTGGCTATCGAAACTTTTAAATAAATTAAAATGTGGACAACCTATGCCGAATCAATGGAGAAGTAGCTTCTTGGTTCCATTATACAAAGGAAAAGGCGACACTCGAGAATGCAACAACTACCGTTCAAACAAACTTACTTGTGTGTGACAATGAAAATCGTCGAAAGAGTCTTAAACGAGCGTCTTCGGCAAATAATAAAGCTCGATAATAGCCAGTGTTGATTTGTTGAAGGAAGATCGACGGTGAACACTATCCAAAGCCTACGAATAATAATGGAAAAGCACCGAGATTCGTCTAAGGATTTACACATGGTATTTATCGACCTCGAGAAAGCATTCGATCGAGTGCCTAGGGATCTCATATGGGCCGCGCTGAGGTCTCAAAACGTACCGGAAACGTATGCTAGAATAATACAAGACATGTACGGAAACGTGAAAACTGCGGTTAAAAGCTTTGCTGGACTAACGAGAGAATTTCCAGTTAATGTCGGAGTGCATCAAGGAAGCGTACTTAGCCCTTTCCTCTTTAACGTAGTATTCGACTATCTTTTAAAGGACTGCATGCGCGAAGCAAATGTAACGCCAATTCTCTTCGCTGACGACGCAGTTATACTCGTACTTAGCGATAACGTCGAAGATTTACAGAACGCCTTAGATTCATGGAGAAATGCGCTAGAGAGAAACGGGTTTAAAATAAGTCGTTCAAAGACGGAGCATTTGACGTGCCCATTTGCGCATCCGTTGCGACCTGTTCCGGATATAATGTTAGACGGAATAGTTCTTCCAAAAAGCACTATCTTTAAGTACTTAGGATCAATCGTTAACATGGAAGCGAAATGTGACGTCGACGTAAGCCACAGAGTGAGTGTGGGATGGATGAAATGGCGTGAAAATTCGGGAATCTTTTGCGACCGAAAAGTTCCACTTAAATTGAAGGGGAAACTCTACACCGCGGTTGTTAAACCAGCTCTTATATACAGTTCACAGTGCTGGACAATGTACGAAGCGTTTAAAAACAAAATGATGGCAGCGGAAATGAAAATGTTAAGGATGTCTAGTGGAGTCACTAAACGCAATTGAATTAGATCTACGCGTATAAGAGGAAGTCTACATATAAAGAATTCGGTAACCGAACAGCTTGAGGCGAATAGAATAAGTTGGTATTGCCACGTTCGAAGAAGATCTGCGGAAAATCCGGTTAAAAAGGCACTATCAACTACGGTCACTCCAACTGTAAGAGAACGAGGTCGGAAAAAGAATTCCTGGATTTCTCAGATGGCAAATGCGCAACAACGCCTGGGGCTAACTACTGAAGCGATCCAGGACCGAGCATTATGTAGACGCGTTCTGCGGTCTGCGATATAAGCCGACCCCATAAGCGGAGCAGCAGCGATGCAGTAAAAATGGGAAACTCGTTATGCATAAGTTCGTATAACGAGGAAAGGGTTAATAAAAGGATAAGAAGAAGAAGCAGAAGCGCTTAAGGCCTTTTTACAACAATCATCGAGAACTCCCCTTATTTTCGCCTGATCTTGCGTCATGTCACTATCTAAAGAGAGCGATGGATTGGTATAATCTAAACAACATTTCGGTGGTGCCCAGAGAGGCCAATCCTCCGAATTCGCCAGACCAACAACCAACAATGATGGAAGGTGTTCCTGAAAAAATTAAAAAAATTTTTAAAAATGAAAATTATTTTTTTTGTTAATTTTTACAGATTTGGAGACCTGAAATAAATACTTTAAATTTTTTTTTAAATTTTTTAAGTTTAATTTTTACTGTGGGTAAACTTTTTCGATGGCACTCTTTATATGTGTTTTAACTGTGTATGAATATGATTAGTTGTTGTTTAATTCACAACAATGGAAGGGTCGTCTAGTTCAACATTCACTTAACCAACGTATCCTAGATTTTTTCCCCCGAAATTTCTATTCCACAAGTTCAAACTGTCTATAATCTTAGTCCTATAAAGATTTATGTTATATTTTCCGGAAGATTATTAGGATTATTCAGTGTTGAAAATCAAGAACTGTGGAAGGAATTCTAATCAAGATTTCAACGCTGGTCTTAGGTTCAGGATTTTATCACTGAGAAACGCTTTTTATTGTGTTCCACTTCATTTTCCATCGACGTAAGTTTTTTAAAAAAAAACAACTCTCCACCAAGTCGAATAAAACCTGATGATATTACGTACAGTAGTTCATGAACTTATCCATGGCGCTTCCACGTCCTTATTTTATGACAGAGTTCTCTTCCCTTATTTTATGAATTTAGTTTTCTTAAAACTTTCCACAACAAATCGCCTATGGATATTTTATAACTTTCTCGTGGACTATTTTCCAAAGTTCTACTAAAAGTTCTCGATATAAAATTTGTATCAAGATGAGTTCATAAAAGTTATTATTCACTCAGACTACAATGGGGGACATTCAGGCGATGTACTCTGGTTAAACTTTCCTCAAGCAGCATATCCCTCGACGTCGTAAGTAGAATTTTACAAGAAAATTCTTCTTTTTTTTTAAATAAGACGGAGGAATACGCCCTTAGAACAACACCAAATTCAACGGAGGTTTCCTCTTTTTTTTTCAACTTATCCGGCACACAAGTTGCATGTAACCATAAACCATTATCCTACGTTTCTGCTCACCCAAGTGTCGAAAGATTGGTGGATTTCAAAGTCTTTTCTGAGCAAACAGGTTCATTGTACGATAACGCTTCCCTGTGGCAAGAATCGTTCAACATAGTAAGCTGGCGGAAGGAAATTCCCTTGTTTCTTAGCCCACGAACGTTTTTAATGGCTCGTGAATAGTTTCTTCTCCTTCTTGTCGTGTATTCGTCTTTTCACTTGGAAAATTTGTTGCCACTTCGGTGGTGAGTGGGATGTCAACATCAATCTTCGTTTCTTTAGTGGAGAGTGTGTACGTGTTGCTGGTAGGGAATAGTAACTCTGTTATTATGAAAATTGCAAAACCAAAGCCAGTTGGCTGTTAGAGGTATTTTCGTGGTACGACTTTGAAGGAACTGTGTATGTTTTTCGAGATACCACAAACCAGACAGATGGTTAATTTGATGAAACATCAAATAGCAGAAGAAACATAAACTACAGGTAAATACTGAGGCGAATTTTAGAAAAATTAGGAAGGAACTAATCGGGCTCCGAGAACTTACTTTACTTAAAGGAGATTCGGTGGTATTGGTGATATGTCGAGAGTACTAAACCGATTACTCCAATGGCCTTAAATGCTCCAATTAAAGTTTACTGATATATTTCTATAATACGAATGTGGTCAGAGTATGTCATTATATAATTTGCCTTTGGCATTGGCCTGTGAATTTAGAATTATTCTGTCAAATAAGAAAAAAAAATAAATAAATTGGTGAGTTCTTAAAAGGTACTTCTTTCAGTGCGGGTTCCATGAGAGACCACGCAAATATCCTTACTTACTTTAGGTGGCGTTACAGTCCGGGATGAATCTGGGCCCAATCAACAAGCGTCTCCAGCTAGCTCATTATTGTACTAGCTGCCTCCAGTTTCGGACGCTAAGTTGGCTGAGGTCCCCTTCCACTTAGGTGCGCCGCCTGAAGGTCGGGCTTCCTCTACTGCG
Source organism: Volucella inflata (assembly GCA_928272305.1). Lineage (NCBI taxonomy): Eukaryota > Metazoa > Arthropoda > Insecta > Diptera > Syrphidae > Volucella > Volucella inflata. Next base: position 151,239,739 of record OV743716.1, on the reverse strand, counting down.
CTGTCCCTCGGGGACATGACCCAGCCATTTCAGTCGTTGGATCTTGACTCTTCTGGCAAGGTCGATGTCGCTGTACAGTCGGTACACCATTAATATTTTTAAAAATGATATGCCTGTGTAGTTTTCTGCCTGATTGGGTCGTCCTTTTTAAGACCACACTCTTTTGGAAGCTGGTTGGTATGACTCCAGTTTCAAAAATTGAATTCCTCAGTGAGTATTTCTAACAGAATATTGTTCGCATATTTGTAGAATCGAACTGGTATCTTGTCAGTCCCCGGGGCTTTGCGATCCTTCCTCTTATTTAATCAGAGCCTTTCTCCTTCTTGTGTCATGGGCCTATCCAAGAGACCGCTCTTTGTATCTGACTGCATATTGAAAGCTAGGCTGGGGTATGAAGCTAGGCGGGTTCAGGGTATTTTTAAAATGTTGGTCAAGTTTCCCCGCGTAACATTCAGTCCAATTTGTAACTTTTTCCCATTTTTCGTATTGAGCAGTTTTCGAGTCCCCGCCTAATTACCAAGGCTTCTTCCATCAATGACGTTGACCAATAAAATGAAATTTGGCTTTATTTCGCTTTTGAAATTGAACTGAAGCCCGTTTGGCCTTACTTCTATTTTAAAAACGAAATAAAACCAAATTTGGAATGGAAATATGATCAAATCCAAGGAAAACACAGTTACTAGAGATTTGCGAAAATAAATGGAAGTGTTAGAGAAATCTAAGTTATAGGCGCCTGCCTGATAGTTGTTGACATACCCTTAGCGGATCGGCTAAACCCGGCGAAGAAAAGAGTGAAATCATTTTAGCTAGCGTGGCGAGCCACCCACCCCAGAAATTTCGTTCAATTCATTTCACCTTTTTTTCCGCAAGGTTTGGTCGTTCACGCGACATCGTCGCTCCGGCAAGGGTATGTCAAAAACTGTCAGACAAGCGTCTATGAATTGGATTTCTTTAAGAAATTCTTACAATTTGCCATACCATATGGATTAAAAAAAAACTTTGCATATAGCAAACCTCGCACCTACTCTACATCCAACAGTTGTCGTAACAGGGAGTTGGGCCCCATAAATAATTTTAGTTCAGATCTTGTAATCATTTGCGGGAAAAAGTAAAACGCCACATAGTCTAATGATACAAACACGTTTGTGATAAATTTTGGGACTTTACCTAGTATTATATTTCTGCTAAAGTGTTTTACTTCTTAAGTGCCTCAACTGAAATAAGGCCAAATGGTCCTTATTCTGCTTTTGAAAGTGAAATAAAGACAAATTGAAATTTTTTCTATTTTGGCCTTATTTCGTTGGGCTTTATTTCACGTCTCTACTTAAAACCCGGCACCGTGGGAGTTAGGACTTTGATCCGGGCCTAGCTTGTTGAGTTAGCCCCCCTTGTGGGAGCTTCACGGTGGTTGTGGTTTAAGCCTAAAACGTAAGGAGGGTGACCATGCTAGGCTCACCCGAAGTGGAGTGGCTATAAGTGCTGTAAGAAGTTTTAGGCCCCGACTCATACCAATGGTGGAACTGTGCCCTTAACACTGTTCCGAATTGGTACCAAAGGAATTGACGGAGAGCAATGGCAAGGGGTATCCTTGCTCCCATGAAAGTATAGGCACCCCGTGAACTTAAGTCTCCACGACAGGTGTTCATGGAAAACACGAGCCATATCTGATCAGTTTTCATAGGTTTGACGACTCCCTGCATTTCGATATTTCAGCTGCTAAGAAATTCTGGAAATCTAGCTTTTTCTTTTGGCATATGTTCCTGTATTCACGCTTCGCATGTAGATACATGTGTCTGTAATATGGCTCATCGTATTTTCGATATAGGTTTAGCAATGAAAGGGAAATAAAAGAAATGTCTTCGAGTACAATCCAAACTTCGTTTGCGTTATTATAAATAAACAATATCCTCTATACAATTTAGACATCAATAGCTTTAACATTTATCAAACGCCTTATTGGCAAATTGTATGAATATCTGGGAAGAACGCAGCAAGCTGTCACTGATGTGCTTTCTATAGTTGGAACAGTACGTCAGTTCTTTTTAATAGCTTGAAAACACCAACACAAAAGTACCCACAAAAATCGGTGAAAATGACTACCATTCAGGCAAACTATTAATACGTTGTTGAAATTAAAGATTCAGTGGTCTTCTTCTTTCTTCTTTAAATGGCGCTACAGTCCGGGGTGGACCTGGCCCTCAGTCAACAAGCGTCCCCACCCAGCTCGAACCCTGGCTAGCTGCTTCCTGTTTTACACGCTAAGTTGGCTGAGGTCCCCTTCCACATGCGTGCGCCACCAGAGTCTTGGCCTTCCTCTTCCTTCCGGAGCATTGGTGTCCATACGCTCTACATGACCCAGCCATCTCAGTCTTTGGATCTTCCCTCTTCTGGTTAGGTAAATGTCGCAGTACAGTCCGTGGAGTTCATTTCTGTATCTCCTCCTAGACTCACCGTCAATGCAGACGAAGATGCAATCAGAAGATCGCCCGAAGAATTTTTCTCTCGAAGCAACCAAGAACACCCACATGGTTGCCGTTTTTGCTTGACAGCATATACTTGGTCTTGCCCTCCGTCTCAATACTCGCGAAAGCGCCACTGACATCACGCTGCATAGATGCTGTCATAAGCGGCTTTAAAATCGAAAAATAGGCGGTGCGTATCGATCTGAAGCTCATGGGTCTTCTCCAAGATCTGCCGTAGTGTGAATATTTGGTCGATGGTGGACTTTCCTGGCCTAAGGCCACACTGATATGGACCTATCAGGCTGTTGACGAAAGGCTTCAGGTGTTCACACAATACGGCAGATAAGTTCTGCCTGACAGCGGTATTTGGTTCGTCATCGTCGTTATACAGTTTCCAGAAATGGTCTTTCCCAATCCTCAGCATCGACTGCGATTCTACTGCCTGTTCATCTCTACAGGCTTCGGTTCGGAGTTTGTTTCCGTGGCATGTTATTTTTACCTTTTGCTAAAACTTCCGAACCTAATACCTTGAGTAGCATCTCTCAATTTCATCGACCGCGCGCTTCTCGTGCTCTTTCTTCTTCCTCCTGCGAGGCTCGTAAGTAGCTCTGGTCTTTCTTTGCAGTCCCGCATTGCGTGCGTTTTGCTTAGCTGCATCTGCTTGCCGGCATTCATCATCGAACCAGGGGTTTTGTTGTGGTGGACGAGTGAAACCCAGCACATCAGAAGCGGCATCTCTGATGGCGTTTTGGCAGTGTTTCCAATGGTCTTCGATGCTTGATGCTGTCAGTATTGGACCTCTTAAGAGATTAAGAGACACTCGATCGGAAAAGGACTTGGCGATCTCTTGCGATTGTAGCCGTCTGACGTCAAATTTCCTCGCAGCATTAGATTGTCTTGGCGTAGTTTGGGATATGCGCAGCCGTACCTTGGCTACAACAAGGTAATGGTCCGAGTCGATGTTGGGTCCTCGGAACGTTCGAACATCCATAATAGTGGAGGAGTGTCTCGTGTCGAGAGCAATGTGATCAATCTGGTTGACTGTTGATTGATCAGGAGTTCCCCAAATGTCCATGTGAATATCGAGATGCGGGAACTAGGTGCTAGCCTAGATTCCCCTTTCTTCCTAGCTTTGCATTAAAATCGCCAAAACAATTTTATTGTCATACCTAGGGCATTGCTCGTAGGTCTTGTTCAAGAGTTCATAGAAGGCATCCTTGGTGTCGTCATCTTTCTCCTCTGTAAGGCATGCGCGTATATAAAGCTAAAGTTAGCGAACTCAGCCTTGATGCGGATTGCTACAAGGCGCTCGCTCACATGCCGGAAGCTCAGGGCTTCTTGTCTTAGTCTGCCTCCGACAACAAATCCGCATCCAAATAAGCGCTGCTTTTGCCTTCGATAGCAGTCGCCCCAGTAGATGTCGCAGTTTTTCATCCTCTTTTTGTCTGGCCCATCCCATCGCATTTCTTGAATGGCGGTTATGTCTGTCTTGCAGCAGCTTAGGACCTCGGCTTATTGTTCGGCTAGGGGACCTAACATTCCACGTTCATATCCGAAGCTCATTCTCCTGAAATCGGTTGCGTGGGTTGTCAACGGTAGGTCCGTCCATATCGGAGGCTTGTTAAACAGCCGGGCAGTTACCCCGGCGGCACAACCCCCAACCTGGAGGACCAGTTCCATTTTGTAATGCCCCTAGGACGAGGGGTCGGTTATACCGAGGCCAGTTACCCCTTCCGGGATGTGAGCGCTGCCGTTGGCTCATATAAGGCTCGTCCGCCACCACCTCTTTTCCAAGACCCTGACTAAGACCTGGAAATCCTTTCCGGCCTGAGCTCCAAATATGTCGGAGTAGCCCGGATAAGGCGCTTTTCCGATTCATTGATCGTCAACAATAAATTCACCATCTGCGAGGTAACAGAGACGAATGATACCTCGTATCCCTAAGCAACGTTGTTACTAATTAATTGGGCTTGAGATGTATGTACAATGTAGATATCGCTGCCGCAAAATGAGTTTTTTTATCTGTTCTTTTAGATTCAAAGATGAGGAGTTTTAAGGAAATAGAATGCAAAATAATCGTTGATCTGCCTAGCTTTAAACCAAATATTAATTTTACGGATATTAAGCTAATAAACACCCCACAGATGAATCTTATAGTCTCATATACTCGTAACTATGGTAAGATATAATGGTATGCATCTGCAGATTTACTCCTCAGTTGTAGGGCTGCTTACTCTAAGAGTTCGACATGTAAGAAAGTTATATAGAGTACTTCGTTGTGCAATATGAGTCAACCTAGTCACACCATTCATAAGTTGTTTATTAAGTAGGCTTCTGAGGACAGGTTTCTTCGTTTATCTCGACATAAAAAAAAAACAATGTGGAGCTGGCAGCCCGGTATGGGCCATGGCCTAGCTACTTGACATTAATTTGTGTTGCTCATGTTTTCATTTTTGTCACATCCGAGCGGGGTCTACGGTTTATCGCCGAGTCCGAACGGCACTCCTTTGAAGCTTTTTCGTAGGCAATTTTACTTTCGGGAGTTTGCCATTGTCCGCCGAAAGGGGATGGCGACTTGAAAATTTGTTGGTGTCCTAGCCAGGAATCGAACCCAGACTGTCTGCGTGGTAGTCCAATCAGCTAACTATCGCGTCATCGCCATCGCATCTCGACATATGTATATATATTAGGAGCTCGTTCCTTATGTCCAATCATTGTAGCAATATTAGGATTTCTCCTCATGAAGATCGGAGAAGAGGACCATTGCGTCCTCTAGTTGAGCTACTACAAGTTTATATTCGACAGTAGTATTACTCTGATTATGACAAAAATAGAAACAGCCTTACACCTCCATTATTTAGATAAATATACATTGTCAGATGCTTCTTCCACAACCAAAGATAATTGCGCACAGGGTAATGTCCATTCGATTTGATTTTCATTTTAGCTTTCAAGGTACTCGTATAATATCCGTAATAACACTCATTAAACTATTGAACTGGCTGCTAAATGGTAACGATGAACAAAAAGTGGTCTGGAAAAGAACTGTAAAAAATGTAAATGTACATAAAACCCCTGTGGACTTCTAAACCCTTTTGATATTCATACTAATCCACTGACAATTACGGGAATCGAATTAAGCCATTACTGCTGAGAATTCACTGGCACAAGAACTGCTGGGAAAAGCAACCAAAACAACGTTTAACTTTTGACCAGAGCGGTGATTAAGATACTATGTATGTAAAGGTTCAGTTGAATCACTGGAAAGGTATTAATGTCTGGTAGAAGGTAGATACAAATTCCTCTTCTCAGTTAAATGTAGAAAAAAAGAGATACATACAGAAGAGCAAGACTTCTTGCTCTATGCATCTTCAATGAGGCAGCAGACCAATTGTAAGTCCCCACTATGCCAGGAGAAGAAGAAGGATCTCTGTATCTGTTTTTTTGTATTTTAATGATTGACGTGATGCCATACGATACGAGAATGAGAAATATATATTCTTGAGATAATAGACTTTCTATTTTTTAAATGAAAAATGTCTCAAGGATACTCAATTTAAGGATATGATTAATTAGTTACAAAATTAAAATAGAAAAAGGATAACGAAATTCAGTTTATCTTAAAACAAGAGCTCTAGGGATCGAGGAAAAAAATTGTTTTGCATTATTCATGTGCCCAAATTTTGCAAACCTTTATTTAATGTGGGTCAAGGGGTTTAACTATGAAATTCTGAACGATTGTGAACAAGCCATTAAAATTCAAATAAATAAAGTTTATTAAGCGTAAGCCTAATAGAAATTACTTAAAAGATTTACTAAGATTCAGGGCCTGATGTGAGCGTAGGCTAAACACAATCCGCGATAGCGATGCCACACTTACAGCAAATATCGAAGGATGATGAGTCTTTTATGGCTAGTGCACTAAAATGCATTCCTAATTGTGGGATTAGACACATTTTGGATATAGCAAATAAACAGGACGTTGATACTCTATTTACAATCTTAACTTGTTTTCGACTTCTCACCCTTATACTCTAACACCGAGAACTGTACTACGATGTAAAAAATTCAACTGTAATGGACTTAACAACTCAACAGACACTCTTGGACGGTTTCAAGTCTAATACCCGTAAACTAAATGCTGGTGCGCCCTAAGTCTCCGTTATGTCGCCTAAACTCTTTCTTATTTTCATAAACAGTAGCGTCTTTTAATACAATGCACTCTTTTGCTGACTATATTACTTTTTGGTTTTCATATTCGTACCCCGACTTTAGTATCTGCTCTTCGGCAGCAAATGTTGAGCTCATTGAAATCCAATATTAAGAAATAGGATATGATTCGAAGTCCTGAGTTAATGGCATATGTGACGCCGATTTGACACACTGAAACACCGAAACCTTTGCTGGACAAAGAGAAAGTCGATTTTCCGCAGCAGAAGTTCTGGTTTCATTGCATCAGGCGATATGACCATAACAGTGGGGACAAATGCCTTGAGCACCGTCATATTTTCCTTTTTATACGAAATATTGATTTGAAAAATTTACGAACAGACAGAAATTCAACAGTGCATCTAGAAGAGAACCAGGCTTTGTTGAGAACACTGGAGACAGACTACCGGTCGTTTCGGATTTTGTAAAAGCACCAGTAAACGATTTTCGTGAAAGCCTATTCGAGCAGACAACCGACGCGTAGGATGTAATTGGCCAAGTAAAACCAATGGACCCTCCCCGGTCATAAGCCTTGGATCTAACAGAGGACTCCTCTATACTGCCAGAAGGCCGACACGTTTAAAGAGAATTTCGACAAAAGAAATTTGTGCTCCAGGATTAAACAATAGTACTAAGCTTCTTTTGAACACAAGTTGAGTGAGACCTATCCTTCCTTCTCAGGACGAGAGCAACTTCCTTAGAGAAATATGTGTATCTTCTTAATAAGAAGGCGCTGCAGTTCGGGATGAACCTAGGCATCAATCAATAAGCTCCTCCACATAGCAAGATTTCTCACAGGTGCTTCGAAGTGCCGCACTCGAAGTCGGTTGAGTTCCACTTCCAATAGCACGCCCCATCGCAGACGTGGTCGTTGTCTGCCAACGCGTTTCTTGGGGCTAGAGTTGACAACACTTTAGTTTAAAACTAAGATGTCCATCGCTTAACTTAGCCCACTCATCTCAGACACTATGCAGCTTTTTCATCACAATATAATCTCGTTTGGAAGGTGACTTTCCATTGAAAAATCCTACATATTCTGCTTTTTTAACGCGGTTTCAATTTATTGTGCCAGGTCCAGAGGCTTAGTTCGGAATTTCTAGGACTGTATTATTAATATGCCCGTTTAACCGGATCTTATATTTTCTTGTGAAGTTTCTTGCTTCATCTTCGACAGAAGACGATGCAGGTCATTATTTGCTATAAACCACGGTGCATGTACACTCTCTCGTAGCACTTTATTTTCAAAAGTTTGGAAAATACTAATATTTGTTTTCTTGGAGCAACCCCAGAGTTGTATACCATAAGTTTTTTTAACACCTGCTTATATAAAAGCAGCTTGTTTTCTACGCTCTTGGAATATTTGCTAGGTAGCCAGTAATTTCTCTCTATTTAGTTTCTAGTTCTTTACGTTTCTGCTTCACGTGCGTCTTCCATTTAAGCTTTGCATCTAGTATCATGCTCAAATATTTAGCCTCAATAGCAATCGGAATACAGACCGAATTTATGTGGATGGGCAGGTGGCTTTTTTTATGTATTGTAAGTAAAGTTTATTTGCACAGATTTGGTCTCGTTGAGAGCGATCCGCCAGATCTTTGTCCAGTCATATACCTTATTTAGAGCGCTTTGCAGTTTCGCCGTTGATTCCTCTATTGTTTTTTTGACAGCTAAAATGGCAGTGTCATCGGCAAAGGTGGCAAGAATAGTCCCCTCGACTTGTGGTATATCTCTTGTATATAAGAGATGCAGGAGTGGACCGAGCACACTTCCCTGCGGTACACCGGCCAATGTATCTTTAAACTGCGATACGTCATTTCTGTATCTAACACGAAAAATTATATTTTCAAGATACTTAGCGAGTAGGTTGCAAAGATTCAATAGCAAAATTTGCCGTAATTATAACTTTAAATTTTGACAGAATCGGAAGAAGCGAAATCGGTCTATACGATTTTTCATTAGTCGGAGGTTTACCTGGTTTTAGCACCATAATTATGTACTTCTGCAACTTTCCATTGGCGCCGTACGTATTCTAGCCTAAAAGCTACGTTAATAATATGTAAGAGTTTAGTTAGTGCTTTTAAGGGCAGCATTTTTAGGACTTCCCCGGTTATCAGGTCGTATCCGGGAGCTTTTCTGGTTTTAAGTTCGTTATAATATTCTTTAATTTAGCAAGAGTTGCGTTTGCTATTGTAAAGTTATCAGATACCCTTTCTGATATATTAGTATAGTGTACTAGTTTTTGCCCATCAAAGGGCTTAAAAGTTTCTTCTAGATAATACGTGAAGGGCTCCGCTTTCTACTTATCTTCCTTCGCCCATTCGTTGTTATCCATTTTAATTGGTGGCGCTGGGGTTTAGGGCCTTTTGAAGCCTTTAAATGCTTTCCAAAGCGAGTAATTCGTTTTTTTTTTCCTGACATCAAGTTTCCGACATACGTATACTTACATACTATGCAATTTTTGTGGTTTTTAAGAGTCTCCTTGAGCAGACTACAAAGGTTATTTGTGCTTTCTTCTTTTTCCTTACCATTTCTTTTATCTCTGGCGGGTAATTTATGCTATTTTTCGCTGTTTTTTGTCGTTGATAAGGTGTGTTGTTCCACGAAGGAGCCAACTCCGATTTCAAGTTCAAGTTGTGATCTTATTGATACGTTTAATTCCACATAATCTTCGATTTCTTTCCTGAATCCTTCCCAATTGGTATTTCTTCCAGTTAGTCGAAGCGGAACTTGTATTTTAATGAGCATGCCACTCATTGTCAGTATGACTGGAGAATGGTCGCAGGAAAGATCGGAGCTTTCATCAACTTTAATATAATTGTTGTAGATTCCTTTAAAAATGAAAAAAAAACCGACAAGATCGGGTATTTTCATTATGTCTGTCTGCCAAAAAGTCGACTTGCCCGTTGAGTGGAGGTCACAGTTGTGTTCCATACTAGCTTCATAGACCAGTTTACACATCTTGAGCCCCATTAAAGCATTAAAGTCACCGCCAATTATAAAGACAGATCGAAGCGAAATAAATATATTCTTGATAATATATTTTGTGTACTTGGACCGCGGAGGGAAGTAAATGGCTGAAATGATAAAGGAATTGCGTTCGCTTTCTACGCGTACGGCGTATGCAAGAGGATCTGCCTCTGGCATTTCCCGATGGGTGATACGCGTAGTAATCCTTAAAACCCCTTATTCTTGCGCACGACCCATTTTTCAAGTATGTTTCGGAAATTAAACAAACGTCAATATAATTGATATTTAGGAATAGTTTGAGTAGTTTGAGTTTGTATAAAACGCCGTTAGCATTCCAAGTAAGTAATTTTAGTTTTCCTTTCTTTATTTTTTCGGGTAAGTTCATTTTTTATCGAACGTATTTTCAATATTTGTTAACTTTTCGAAAATAAGTTCATTTACTTTGTTTTACTGCTCAAGCTTCGCGAGTATAATGAAAAATATTTGAGATGCAAAGTCCCCTGATTCAGCGGCCTTTTTAAAATTTAGTTTTGTGGCTTGGGCATATGTTAGATTGCCCGAGAGTTTATGTGTAATGCTTGGCGGTCTTTAGACATTTTCACCCTAATGTTTTTAATAACAAAGACATTTGGTTTTTCTTTTGTTTCCGTCATTTTATCGAGTCTTTGCTTTTTTCCGGGCTTTTTTGAGGGTTCGTTTTGCGCCTTGAGCAACATATCTCGTCTATTTTCCAGCTCTCTGGCTACTTCACTCCTCGGACACTAGCTACATGTTTCCCTTCACAGTTGACACAGATCGCAGGGGTTTGTCTGCTTACAACACAGTCCTTTGAAATATGAGTTAATGCGCATTTGACGCAACGCGGTTCTCTTTGGCAATACGCTTGCGTGTTGTGGCAACGTTTGCACTGCGGAATTAATTTTTTGTTTTTACGCAAAGGCTCAATTTTAGTGACGATATTGAGGATTGTTTTTATGTCGTATATTTTTTTGATATTCTCTGTTTTTTCAAATGTTAGCAAGAAAAGAGGGAGGCTACGTTTTACCCTTACTTCCATTCCTTCTAATTTCTTTTTTTCACGCTTTTCAATGTTTACTGCGTCGACGATTTGAATCCTCTTTTTTGACAAGTCGGATGAAGTCCTCTGGCGACACTGGCCTTTCGCATTTATTCTCGAAAGTGTACTATTGGATTTTTTCTATATTTAACTTCCGAGACAGTAGGCGATAGTTGTCAGCGTCCATGACGTGTATTGGCGGAGGTGGTCGTTGTTTCTTTATCTGGTTTATATCGGGAACTATTTCTATTTTGTCGTTTTTTTCAACTTATTTCCCATCACTTCACGTTGAGTGATCCCCTTTGGGAGATGAACCGACTTTTCGTTTTTTGCCAGGACGTTTTTGCAAAATCCAATCGGCTTCGCGTCCTAAGTCTTCTTCGTCCGTTACGTAAATTTTTTTGTCCGACTCAACAGACACTTTTTCGTTTTCGGTGGCAACGTCATATATGTTGTCTTTAGCTTTGAGTTCTTCCAACTTTTTCATCTGCTTCCGACAAGGTCTAAATATTTGCCATAGAGCAAGATTGATATTTGTTACTCGATTGTCTCATGAAATAGTGATTTGCCTTTGATAGTACCTTCTGATCAAACAGTGACCGGAATTCTTCAATTAAACGAAAACGGTTCAATTATTCAAAGTAATCTTCGTTGCAAGGAATACACATTTTCCGAAGTTTCAATCTTCTAAACATTTCGCAAAGGCCGATTCGCAAATCTCCTTCAGCTCCTTCTCCTTTATTGCCTCAATGATCTCATAATTCTTTTCGTGAAGTGGTAACTTAAGACCTGAGAATAGGAAAGAGACACAAGGAAGGTGAAGAATGTGGAACGGCATGAACGTTGTTTTGGATTGAATAGTCGGGTACAAGATGAGATGAGTGAGCCGGTGTTGTCGTGGTCTTTTAAGCAAGTTGTTTTCCACAATTCTAGTCTCTTTCGACCAGTATTTTCCCCCAATTGATATAATAAGCTCACATAATACACCTTATTTACTGTCGGACCTGGCGGAAAAAATTATAAGTGGGCCACACCACGGCAATAAAAAAAAAGGTCTACAAAGCCCTGCATTTAGATCGGCTCTGTCTTGATATTGTGGGATTTGGCTCGTCTGAGAAGCACTATTCCCATGATTGTTAGTTGGTTTCGGTTTCATATTCATGTCTCGCCATCTGGAATAATGGCATCGATAACACTTAAGCCTAAAAAATCATTTCATTGCGATCCCGTTTCTGCAACAAATTCAGAACAAAAGGCACATGCCGAACTTCAACTCGTCGCATGCCCAAAACATCGTGCATAATGCTCTATACCGATCCGAATGGGACATCAAGAACGGCTGCTATATCCCTGATGCTCACAGGACGATCTGTGAGGACAATGTTTTTAACTTTTTCACAGGCTACGGTTAACATTTTCAACGTTTCCGCACATGCTATTTTGTTAAAAATACAAAATTTCAAGCGAAATCTTTGCTAATTTGACACGGAGAAATTCGTAGAACACAACAAACAAACACACCCAAAAAATAATTAGAAGATAAATGCTTGCGACTCTGAAGCCAAAGTTGGTGAAGTCATTAACTACCTTGCAGATTAAACTGCGAATGGTAGTCTTCTAGCCAAACTGTCTCATCACCTGTTGGACCTACTTGAACCGCTTCCGCCCCAATATTTTGAAAGCTTTTTTGATAGTTCGCTGACCTCGTCTAAATAAATAACTCTGTTACCTGTCTACATTGGATTAGGATTAGGATTAAAAAAATGTATAATTACGTTTGGGTGACTTACTCCATAGTTACATAATTATCCTCGTTACAGATCTGGAAATCGGTGTTGAGATCGCATGCTTCGGGAATGCTTTTCTCTGACCATATCTTAAGGTCCAAGCAAGTTATCTCTAGATGCTTTAAATATCTCAGTGCATCTGCAGCTTTATTAGAGTTCAACAATCTGTGCTTACTCCTACTATGTCAAGGGGACGAAATTCTCCATCGTCTTTGTAAAGGGTATATGATTAATTCTCCCTGACAACGGTATTTTGAGGACTGTCACCTTTGTACAGTCTGGAGAAGTATTATAATTTGTTATATATTCTCAACACCGACTGCAACTCTACAACTAGTTGTCCATGATCGGCCTTGTAGGCTTCCGTATTTGGCCTACTAGCCCTTTGCTTTTAGTTTTATTCGCACTAACATCACCTATTTCTTCGATCGCGAACTTCGCGTGCTCTTTCTTTTTCTTTACGTGAAGCCTTTGCTCTTTCAATGTTTTCTGATCGTATTGCTCATGAGCAGCTCTTATCTTCCGATGTATTTTCAAAACAATTCGTAAGTTATTAGCCAACCACAATAAGCCAATATTTTTAAATCTTTATTGAGTTTATTGTGTTATAGGCTGTTTGGCACGTGCACCTGTCCTGTTAAAAATAAATATCTTCTGATTCCTTAGGTTCTAATTTAACTAAAAAAAATTGTCTAAATGGAGGAAAAGGTGTAAGTACCGACTCGCCAGCATCATTTTGAAAGATATGCAGGTCGATCTGACATACTCGTATAACCAACACGATTAGCCAATATTTTCGCTTAAATGATCGCCGTTGGAACATTTCTGGGCCTTCACTTGACCAAGTGATAAGTAAAACTATTATTATTATTATTTGTTTATTTATTTCATTGCAAACTTATACTATAAATAACAATGTTATATAATCACAAAACAAATTAGGCATGAAATAATGCAGTACATTTTGTTGCCTAATAGACAAGTGACGAATGTACTTCATAAGCCACTTCAGTAAACTAGCACTTTTCTCCATGTGCATTTGACGTAACATTTCCCTGAAAAACCGGCATCTCCAAAGCCTTTTCTGAAATTATTGCACACACTTTGCCTTGCATAGACATTTGATGCATCTGCGTAAGCATCATGACGTATTTTTGCTCCTCAAAACATTGCTTATGTACAACACTATTTGTTCATAACACTCACAACACTATGTTTTTGAAAATAACTTGTTCCACAATCTCCTAACTACACGATAATTCTGTTTTCCGATGAATTGTTACGGAAACCATTCCTTGAAACGCAAATCCCCTGTTCCAATGAAATTCCTTTTATTTCTGAAGGTACTCGCTCGAAAAAATTAATTTTCCAATTCCAAATCTAACAAGGGAACACAAATATTCCCACGGTACTAATTGAGAACCTTATTGCAATTTTAATCAGTTCAGAGCCTTGGCAATAATTAATTCGTTTGGCAGGAAAATTGGTTTTCTGTTACTTTTCAAAGTCCAATCCCTTGTTACATAGAATTTGCAATCGGCTTGGAGTTAAAAACTATTGTACTTCTTCTCATTTTTTGATTTGAAATACTCGTATTAGACCAGCATTTTATTTTCTCTTTAACTGTGCAAGCGGTAGATTACTCATTTTTCCTGGAATTTTCAGATACAAATACCAGGACATAGCTTTTTTTCGATACCAAGAATTGGCTTTGTTATTTGGAAACTTCCTTTATTTGTGCGTCCAAAGGTTTATCACGTTTAAATTTGAATGTTTCCCAAAGGACTGTTCTTTTCTTTTACATACCATACATACGAGTATGCCTCCCACCATCGAATAAATTCGAAAATCGCTGTTGGCATTCGGCACTGAACTTTTTTCCACCTAAATAATTTTCTAAACGAGCAGCCAGGGATCTGAAACCGCTTACACATTTAGGAAAGTGTACGTTCAACCGACGGTTTTTTGCTTCTATTTTACATACATTCGAGCACAAGTGCCTTGGGGAAATATCTGTGCAATAGAGCTGCACACTGAATTGGAAAAGGTGAAAGGAAGGCAATCAGTTCTGCAACTAAATTGAAGTTTAACTTTTTACTGCATTCGATTCGATTCATCCCGATATCCACTTTTCAATTTGATCAAAAACCGATGCATCTACAAACAAAGTGAAATTGACATCTTGATTTGATTCGCATAAAAATGTCTGTAACAGACGGACTGATTTGAAATTCAGATTTTTGTGTTTGGGTTTTTTGTTTAATTTATGCCATTGAGCGAAACTTCCGGTGTTTTGGTTTACAAAGAGTGATACAGGTCCAATTAGTTGAACCATGTACGGTAGTAGAAATTCGATTCAGGGGTCGATGAAACCCTTCGGAAATGTTTGGCGTCATTGATATGTCCAAATCTTTTTTTATGAAAACATATTTGTTATCTGAAGAATCAACGCAGAATGGTATTGAAATTTAATAACACGTATATTATAAATTTCGATCAAAGTTAGCCCATACAAATATACGCAAGTAACTACCACCAACAAACTACTTGTCAATCAGTTAAAAAAAAACCGACAATCGAGTCAATCAAAACGACCTGATATGCAAACATCAGGCTATAGGTAAGCCCAAAAAATGCATACTCGCTAATCAATACGAGTATATTAAGCCATTTTTATGTCCCAACGATTTAAGAAATGTCAAACTGGAGTGCGCCAAAAACAGCATACATGGCTCAGGAGAGACCAGCACCGCCACAGGAAGTGTATGAAATTAAGGGCAACATAATAAATAAGGACAACCTATTGATGGGCTGTATAGTATGGGGAAGTGCAGAAAGTCGATTTTTTACTAACCACTAACCTATCTGTCTGCAATAAGGGCACAACCCCACCCTTTGTCGTTCCTAGTACGGAAACTTTGGGGAAAGAGGTTCTGGATTTTACTCTTGAAACAAACAATGACAACCTTAGCTTCAAAAATTGTAAATTTTACAATGTGGAGTTATTCTTGTGCCCAGTGAAGCGTAGTAAAAAACATGTCTCTCATGGTGGAATGAAAGTCACTTTAATCTCAAGCATATGACGAGAGCGATTTTTGATATATGCTATAAACCCAACTATAAGGACATCCAAGAAGCAGGCCTGGGTGTACTGTAGTCAGCAATAGGAACCCTCAAGAACTCCCCCAGGCTTAACAAAATTCTGTCCAAGGAACATTGCAACCCTTACTTTCTAAGAAGGTCAGATGGAGGATGGACCTGGAGATGCAGTTTTGTTGGTACGGAACTCGGGAGGTCTCAACAAGTAAAACCTGTTTCCTACAACAATATCAAGACAATCGTTTTCAAAGGAAAGACTTCTCCCCATTCAAGTCTTCGGTCCCTGGCGGCTTAATATTTGTCATGCTACAGAGAACAGAGGCCCTAACAACACCTTGGCTGGCGTGAAATTTCAGAAGAAGGGTAAGTACCTAGTCTTGGAGACGTGTACGAGTGGTGTTTGTACCGAGGGTACGAGTATTTTAACGCGGACACGAGTCTTCGAAGGATTTCAGATCAATTAGTTTAACCTCATTTGTACTTTAAAAGTTGCAACTTGCAACAGAACAAGAATTTTTCAGTCAACAGTAGGCAGCAGTCACATCACCAAATTCGACGATAAAGGAACGCTACAGGATGGCGATAGTTCATTCTCCTCCACTCTAGCTAACAAACAAAATCCTTTCAAAATAAGATAAAAAAAAGAGGTGAAAGTAGTCGCGTATGCGAATGACGTTGTTTTACCCATGTCAGGGAAGCTTTCTTAAGTGATAAATGAAATTCTGGAAGCTTCTCTGTAAGAGTTAACACCTGGTGGTGCTCGTCCTTTCTTCCAGCGGGAGGTACGAGTACTTAGGGTATTATCCTGAATTTAAAACCTAACTGGAGGCAAAACACCGAACACAGAGGAAGGAAGGTTTGGGCCACTTTCATTGCCTGCAGCAAAGCCTTTGAAAACAAGAAGAAGCATCAACCAAAGGGTGAATGTAAATGGCCAAAATGCGTCCAATTCTCATTTACACGAATCACTAGTATTGTTGCCCGCATTCAGCAATGGTTACAACACCAAGACTTAAAAAGGCTCCAAAGAACACCCAGTATCTCGGATGCATTGCGATCCACCCCAACGGATGCCATTATTGTGCTCCCGCATTTTCTGTATCTTGACATAAAAAAACAAAAAATGCAACTCTTTAGAGCGCAGTCAGACTCAAAGAATCTGGGTGTTGGACTGCACATACTCTCAACCACAGAAACTGTCCAGGCTGTCACGTTTTCAACTGACTACAACATACCCAAACTAAACTTCAAGAAAAACTTCCTGGTAAGATTTCCCACCAGATCTCAGTTTAAAGAGGACGAAGTAGTGCAGGTCATCGACGGCCTTGTCTGATGATGCAACTACCCCTTCCTATTTATATAATTCTCAGAGGCTGTGCCTCAGCCAAACATCCCATACACGACACAAATACTGTAAACTTTTAATGCTGAGGGGTATCTCTTCAACCTCAGTTTTAGCGAATCTATCATCATTATTTGATCGACCGAACGACAAACTGGTCCTACTGTCAAAACTGTTTAAGAATATAATGTTCTTAATGTTCATAATGTTCCATTCAACCAAGCCGTATAAAACTCGAATATGTGAAAACTCTAAACTGAGTCCCAAGCTATCTCGGAGAGAATACTTCAGTGGCTGATTTCGGCCCAAGGAAAACGTATGCCCATCAAATTGCTCTCACTCGCCTAAGAAGGGCGAATGGAGTTGAAATCTCCTTCAAATCTCCGTCAAAAGACAGTCTCATAGGTGCGACTCTCAACATTTCTGAACTATGACAAATGGGGACTTGTAGAGTGAAGCTAGTGGCCTATCTATGTTATGCGTCTTTAAGAACTGACCGGCTATAGCAGGAACAATTTTAACTACGCGATTTAGAAAGCCATTACGGGCTTCCCTAGGTCCTAGGAATACTATTATAGAGTATAATGTAAGACGGAATTGACGACATTATCGTCGTAGTAGCAGTAGCTACAGTAGCCAAAGCGATTTATGAAGTGAAATCAGTCACGAATGAAGCAATTGATCAGATGAAAGTTTGGATGGTCAATTATAAAACCGAAAAGCCTTAATAACTGGCCGAAAATCCCTTGAATTTGCCAATTTATGGATCGCTCACCAAGCCATTACGTCTAAAGAAGAGACGTTATGGAGTTATGCTTTGCAATAAATAACAGAACAAGAAGCGATTAAATTGAAATAGGCTAGTCGGTTGACTTGAATGCCCTAGAAAAACTTTCGTTAACAGATCTTGCATGCTACGGACTATCAGCGATTTTCAAATACATATCTCACACGATGGCACCAATGATCTCCATCGTTATCCTTACAGACGACTCGCTCAGAATGTACATAGTGTATCTCTATATGGCGATGGCGATGGCGATGGTGATGGCGAGATAGTTAGCTCATTGGACTATCACGCAGAGAGTCTGGGTTCGATTCCTGGCTGGGTCACCAACAATTTTTCAAATCACCATCACCCTTTCGGCGGGCAATGGCAAGCTCCCGAAAGTAAAATTTCCTACGAAAAAGCTTCTAAGGAGTGCCGTTCGGACTCGGCGATAAACCGTAAGCCCCGCTCAGATGTGGCAAAAATGAAAACATGAGCAACACGAATGAATGTCAAGAAGCTAGGCCATGGCCAATACCGGGCTGCCAGCGCAGTATCTCTATATATAAAAATCAATGTTTGTTTGTTTGTTTGTTTGTCCTTTATAGACTCTTAAATGGTAAGAGATAGAGCACTGATGTCTTTGACAACTTTGTTCAGATTTCTGTGAAAAAGGTTTTGGTACCATTTTTTTTTTTTTTTTTTTTTTTTTTTTTTTTTTTTTTTTTTCTTATTTCATGCAAAACTTTATAAATAGTCACAATTATATTGATCGAACACATGATTGATGAGTTGCAATCGAAAATGTTAATTATTATGATCTATTTTTGCAAAAATGTAATGAAAAATTAGTGGAAATATTGAAAGCTATAATTTTTGTGAATGCATTTTTCCGATTGTAAGCACCAGTGACGAGATATAGAGCAAAAATACTCGAAATCTTCCATTAAATGCATTTAAAAGTTGGCATAAATATGAAAAAGAATAACTCGATTCAGATTCTTTGAGTTTTTCATACAGTTTTCCCACATTAACCCTAGACCCGTATCTCGGGCACTCAGTGCCAAAAGCGATTTTCAATTCAAATTCTAATATATGTCTCATTTCACATCAGAGGTTCGAGTGCGGGTTAGTGAGTTAGCGCAAATAACAAATATTTTTTTATACGGCAACTGAAATTTTTGTGGGATACGGGTCTAGGGTTAAATCATAAGTGCTTTGCTCTGCTTTTCAATATTGAATTTTTGAATTTTTTTAATTGATTGGACAACAGTGACAGTCCATTCAGTGTATGAATACACGTATCGGATATACTTTTCATCTACTTTTGGTGCAGTTTTTTTGGTGAGTTTTCATTGAGTTTTCCTGCATTGCATCGTCAATGGAATTGAATTTAAATTTAATTGCTTTCGAATGCCGAATTTTTGTAATATTTTCGGTTGATTTCAACCCATTTGCCGATAAAATTCGTCAACAAAGTTTCTTTCAATTGCTTTAGAATAATACTAATTTTTTGTAATTTTTTGTATCGAAAACGGTGGCATTTTAGTTTGAGATTTATACTTACAAAATATGTCTCCCAAGCGAGCAGCGATTGGTAGAAATACACCTCAAGGAAAAAAGAAAAAACAGTTGCGAACCTCGGAATCTGACGGACAATGTGAGCAAAGTCTCGAAGCTCAACGGTTACGCACAGTTGAAGCCCATTCGTCTGAAACAAGCGAGCGACGTGAGCAAAGAGTTGAAGTTCAACGATCACGCACAGTTGAAGCCCGTTGGTCTGAAACAAGCGAGCGACGTGAGCAAAGACTCGAAGCTCAACGATTACGCACAGGTCAAGCCCATTCGTTTGAAGCAAGCGGGGATCGTGAGCAAAGACTCGAAGCCCAACGATCACGCACAGCTCGGTCTAGACGAACACTGAATGATTCATGGATGCCATTATTGGAGCTGGCTGCGTTCCATTATGATCAAGATTATGATTACAATCTTCATCCGAGTGTTGTTCTTGGGAAACTAAACAAATTATGCGTGCATTGTAAAGCACTAAAATTTAAGAGTGAAACACATGGAATGTGCTGCGCGGCTGGGAAAGTCAAATTGCCAGAGTTTCATCCACCGCTTGATCCAGTATCGACATTGGTATCCGGAAAGCCTTCTGATTTATTCGTATATGCACCAAACGGTAAAACAAAAAAAAATTTTATATCCAAAATCACTTCAATAAACAAAATAAAAAATAAAAGTGTTCTTATACATACATGCCGACTTTTTTTAATTTGATTTATTTAATATGCAACGCGCGCCGGGTACAGCTGGTATTACAATAAACAAATCTTAAGCCAACACGCCACCAACACAATAAAAACCAAAAAAGGCAGCATCAGTACCTATTTGGTAGGCCTATTGGTCAAATTAAACAAAATGCAGTCGACATTTAAATTAATATCGACAAATCGAGACTGGATAAGACGAGGACATGGAGACTGTAACTACTACGCTGATCCGCAGGCTGTCGGAAATATCTACTCCATATGTGACACGATAGCCTACTTTTAGTCCAGATTGTTCAAATCAATGGGAATGCAATATTCCTGTGATTGAAAAATGCACTAAATAAAGAAAACATAGTGCTGATTGCTTTCCAGTCCCGTTAAATATTACCCCAAGTGCGTAATTGAGCAATCTGATTTACGAATCCCACACGCTAGTAGCCAGAGCTAATAGTATCTTTGAAAATTCCACATCCTTTGGAGGAATCACAAGAGAAAAAACTTGACATCGCCAAGATTGGAATATTTAATGTCCAGATCTGAACAACCCTCCTTCAATTTCAAGGTTGTTTTCAAAACCCCCCATTATAGCTAATAGCTGAAGCCTATATTGCCCACTCAATTGACAGTCTTTTGCATCGACTCGCCCTGCCCTATTCCACTCATGCTACAATGAAATTGTGAGTTACGTTTCATCCCAATAATCGCAACACGCGACATGCTAAGAATGCTAATCAGTTCCGGAAAAATCATTGTTGGGAAAACTCTGCACAGTTGTAATTTTTTCACAAGGCATACAATTCGTTAATGGAATTCCTTTCATAGTCATTCAAAACCTTCGAATATCAGTTTTTCTCCTTCCTTTTCCTCTAATTTTGATTCCTGTGCTGTGTGCGGGTACTTCAAGGGTTTTCATAATTTCGTGGATCTAGCACCTCTTATGGAAGTCATAGGTAGGACTATGCATTAATGGGTCATCCTTATCAGAGTATCTTCCTGTAAAATGTTCAACTAAATACAACAAGGTCGGTAACCTTTGGTAATTTGACTAAATTGAATAATAAAATACAATACCTGCTGAGGTTGCAGGCATACATGTTAGATTATAATGACTTCAATCTGATTGGATTACCTTGTATCTCAGGTCACGTTTCATATAATATCCTACACACTTGACAACCGTAACAATTCTCCAATTTTTCCAATTTTCTGAAGCACAGATACGAGTATCTGTTATTGAATTCCCTTTTGTCCTTTATTCATATTAAGAAGGTCAATCCCTTAGATATTGAATGACTTTTCCTAAATCTTCTGTTCCAATTTTCAAATGAAAGCACCTCTTTAGAAAAGCACATACGAGTACATATGTGATTTCCTTTTTTTCTTTTCTTTTTTATATTGCAAAGAGGAAAAGGTATCCTTTAAATTGTTTAGAAGTATTAGGTGAAGAAAGCAATTTAACATCTTCAACCTTGAACTTATGTAAGCACAACATTGATGTTGTCTGAATAGATTCACCTACTATAACCAGATTGCAATTAAAACAAAGCCGCAAGAATTTCTTCTATATTTAAATACAGAAATGTACCCTAATCAATGACAAATCGTTTCATACATATAAATACGAGTACATAGCCCGATATAGAATTTTCAATGTGACATGGGTAGTCGACTACAAAAACATAGGGATAAAGCTAGAGCAACTGAAAGAAAATCTACTTGTTCTTGATTTTTAAACATAGACTAACTCATTGTCAAGGTGACTGGGTAATGATGAGAGGAAAGGTCACAGCTTTCATCAATTTTTATGAAATTGTTAGACATACCTTTTGAAACGAAGATGCCGATTAGATGGGATATTTTTGAGGTATCAATCAGGTAGGATGTCAGTTTGCCCGGATGGCAACGATTAGTATAAGGCCTCGTAGAAATAGCATCTTCCGACAGATGCTGGTTCCTTAAATGACGAGTATGAGCCTCTGCAGCCGAACATCTTGCAGCTTTGCTAATAAGTCCTACTTCACGCCTCCCCGTGGCGCCATCTGAGAATCTCACTAGAGGTTGCGAAGTGAAGAGGGCAAATGGCGAGTCTCCTGCGCCATTAACCAGGATTAGTGTCGGAAAAACAAAACAAGAACTTATCCGGGCTACTCCGACATATTTGGAGCTCAGGCCGGAAAGGATTTCTAGGACTTAGTCAGGGTCTTGGAAATGAGATGGTGGCGGACGAGCCCTATAAGGGCCAACGGCAACGCTCACATCCCGGAACGGGTTGTGTAACCGTTGTAACCGACCCCTCGACTGCTGCAAAGCAGACATAACCGCCATCCAAGAAATGCGATGGGATGGGCCAGACAAAAAGAAGATGAAAAACTGCGACATCTACTACGGCAATTGCTATCGACGGCAAAAGCAGCGCTTATTTGGATGTGTATTTGTTGTCGGAGGCAGACTAAGACGAGAAGTCCTCAGCTTCCGGCATGTGAGCGAGCGCCTCGTAGGAATCCGCATCAATGCTAAATTCGCCAACATTAGCCTCATATGCGCGCATGCCCCCACAGAGGAGAAAGATGACGACACCAAGGATGCATTCTATGAGCTCCTTAACAAGACCTACGAGCAATGCCCTAGCTACGAGTATGACATTAAAATTGTCCTCGGTGATTTTAATGCAAAGCTAGGAAGAGAGGGTATCTTTAGTGGAACAATCGGAAAATATAGCCTGCACAACACCACCTCCGATAACGGATTCAGGCTAATCGACTTTGCGGCGGGGCGAAACATTGTCGTGGCTAGCACGCGGTTCCCACATCTCGACATACACAAGGCGCCTTGGAGAACCCCTGATCAATCAACAGTCAACCAGATTGATCACATTGCTATCGACGCAAGACACTCCTCCAGTATTATGGATGTCCGTACTTTCGGAGGAGCCAACATCGACTCGGACCATTACCTTGTTGTAGCCAAGGTACGGTTGCGGATATCCCAAACTACGCCAATACAAACTAATGCTGTGAGAAAATTCGACGTCAGACGGCTACAAGAGATAGCCAAGTCCTTTTCCGTGTCTCTTAATCTCTTAAGAGGTCCAATGCCGCCACCATCAAGCATCAAAGACCATTGGAATACTGCCAAAACGCCATCAGAGATGTCGCTTCTGATGTGCTGGGTTTCACTCGTCCACCACAACGAAACCCCTGGTTCGATGATGAATGCCGGCAAGCACATACAGCAAAGCAAGATGCATATAACGCGGCGCTGCTTCGAAAGACCAGAGCTGCTCATGAGCTCTATGAGCGGAAGAGGAGAGACGAGCACCGGCTTCTCAGGAGGAAGAAGAAAGAGCATGAGAAGCGCGCGATCGAGGAAATTGAGAGATGCTACTCCAGGAATGAGGTTCGGAAGTTTTACCAAAAGGTAAAAATAAAATGACACGGAAACAAACCCCGAACCGAAGCCTGTAGAGATGAACAAGGGAACATCGTAGTAGAATCGCAGTCGATGCTGAGGATTTGGAAAGATCATTTCTGCAGACTGTATAAAGACGATGACCAACCAAATACCGCTGTCAGGCAGAATCAACCTTTCAAACTGGACGATGATGACCAACAATTCTGTCCACCCGACCTGGATGAAGTGAAGATAGCCATATCGAAGCTTAAGTCCAACAAAGCTGCTGGAGCGGATGGCCTGACTGCCGAGCTCTACAAAGCGGCAGGCGATGACTTGGTAAGGAGCACACACCAACTCATCTGTAAAATATGGTCGGACGAAAGTATGCCCAATGAATGGAACCTCAGCATTGTTTGTCCAATTCTCAAGAAAGGAGACCCTCTGAACTGCGCCAACTACAGAGGCATCAGTCTCCTTAACATCGCTTATAAGATCTTATCCGCCGTATTGTGTGAACGCCTGAAGCCGTTCGTCAACAACCTGATAGGTCCATATCAATGTGGCTTCAGGCCAGGAAAGTCCACCATCGACCAGATATTCAGTCTACAGCAGATCTAGGAGAAGACCCATGTGCTTCAGATCTCTACCCACCACCAATTTATCGATTTTAAGGCCGCGTATGACAGCATCTGTAGAGACGAGCTATACAGAGTAATGTCTAGTTTTGGCATCCCTGCCAAACTCGTCCGTCTGTGCAGGATGACGATGGAGAATGCACGCTGCTCCATCAAGATCGATAAAGATCTCACCGAGACCTTTGATGTCCAGAAAGGAATTCGACAAGGCGATGCGATGTCATGCGATTTTTTCAACATCGTAATGCCGACGATATTGACATAATCGGAAGAAAGCAGCGTGATGTCAGTGGCGCCTTTGCGAGTATTGAGACGGAAGCGGGAAAAATGGGTTTAGCGGTCAATGAGCGCAAGACCAAGTATATGCTGTCAAGCAAAAAGGACAACCAACACCGACGTCTCGGGCAGAACGTCACCCTCGACAGATATAACTTTGAGGTAGTTAAGGACTTTGTCTACAGACAACGACACCAGCGCTGAGATCAAGCGAAGAATAACTCTTGCCAACCGCTGTTTCTTTGGATTAGGAGGGCAACTGAGTAGCAAAGCCCTCTCTCGGACAACAAAAGTCACCCTTTATAGGACCTTAATAATCCCGGTCCTGCTCTATGGCGCAGAGGCATGGACATTATCAAAAATGGATGAGGGTGTTCTTGGTTGCTTCGAGAGAATGCTCCGGTCCGAAAAGTCTTCGAATCCGCCCCCGAGGGACAGCGCAGTAGAGGAAGGCCAAGACACAGGTGGCGCACGCAAGTGGAAGAGGACCTCAGCCAACTTAGCGTGCGAAACTGGAGGCAGCTAGACAGGGATCGAGCTGGCTGGAGAAGCTTGTTGACTGAGGCCCAGGTCCACCCCGGACTGTAGCGCCACCTAAAGTAAGTAAGTAAGTATGTCAGTTTGCCCGCTGAATAGAAGACACAGGTGTTTTCCAAACCCGCTGCATAGGGCAATATACCTCTACGTGAGATGCATCTTATGTGGTTTGCATTAAAATCACAGCCAATGAAACTATAATTGATGCAAGCGATCTTAAAAATTTTTGTATTTTTGAACACATTGGTGAAGAAGCGTAAGTTCTTCAAAGTGATTCTGCCACATTGATGGTTAGCAGAATTTTAGTTTCACATCTTGCCCATATGCGTAGTTTCATTTGCAACAAACAGGCAAATACAATACATCGTAAGTGCCGATTTAAGACTCACAGGTGTTTTCTAAGGTCCGTCGTAGTAAGTAAGTATCTGGTCGTTGGTGAACATTCCTTTCCTATGACTGAACGGCCACCGCTTAACAAACCATAGCCTGTAGTTCGATGAGTAAATGAGTTGTTTTTTATGTATTCATCCCACGGGGTAAGCTTTGCCGTAGCGACTTGGCTTACGCGTCTGTAAGCGCCCGGACTAAACAACGGCGGGCATTTAGGGTATTCTCTTTTCACATATTATGATCTTAACGATCACTGCAGCTACCACGTAGTAGCGTTTGTTCCCCATGATGGAGCGGCTACAAAAGCCGTATATTTTCCGACAGTGTGGGGCCTCAGTTAGTATGTGTTCTACAGAGGTAGGTCTACAATTGAATGTTGTTGGAATCATGTTAACCGGAGAAGCGAGATTTAGTTTCATATCCTGAAACTCGTTTTCGGAAACAATAACGGCGAGATTTCACTGTAAGGTCCGAAACATCACGATTATCTAATGCTACGCATTTACAAATGAGACGGCAGACGAAGTAAAAGCAATGCTCCAAAAGGCGATATAAAAATCATCATGGATGACTTTAATGCCAGAGTTGAACCGGACACAGGGCTCAAACTGGTAACGGAAACACATAGCTTAGGATCACGAAACAACAATGCCTTGTCGACTTCTTCAATGCACGTTAGATTTGTTTTTTGGCGGCACTTTATTTCCTCACAAAACGTGTCAAAAAATCACCTCTTCCCTATCGGGTTTGAGAGTCAAATAGATCAAGGCGTTGAACAACAAAGATGGAGGAAATCACTCTGCGATATTAAAAACGGGAGAAGTGTGGGCGGCTAGAGTGATCACCACTTGGTATTTGCAAGTAACCAGATACGCACAGCAGCCGTCGAGCAGCAAAGCGAAAATGCAGCGAGGAGAACCAAATTCGACCCCAACAAATGTCGGATTTTATCGCCACACTTGGAGATGAAGGCATCATTTTCGCGCCCTGCTGAATGAGGATTTAGATGAGCTGAGTGCAATTTTGAGCTCTCAACAACTCGAAACACGGCGATCTTACAAGAGTATTGACACCGGGCCCCACACAGCTATAGAAATCAAAACTGCGATCAACCTCCTACAAGTCAACAAGGCAGCTGGACATGATGACATACCAGCCGAGTTCCTAAAAACAGATCCCGACCAGTATCTTGCTTCCACTAGAACAGGCTGGCGATAGACGATGTACTGACTGCCACCCTAGGTACCTCCGGGAGACATGGTATGCAATGCAGACCGTTTGAGAGGCTAAGCCACCTGGATTATGCCAACGATATCTGTTTCTTGGCTAGTAACCAGATGGCTGGTCTTAAAATCAATTGCAACAAGACCAAAATAATGCACACTGCCTTCTTAGCACATCAGCACATTATTCTGAAACAGACGCTCATTAATGTGGTTAAGCAATTTGACTATCTACGCAACTTCTTATCGTCCGATGGAAGACAGATATGGATGTCAATAGCAAAACAAGTAAAGCCTGCAACACCTTTGGAATGTTGTCCTCAGTATGGGATTCCAGTCAAATTTCCCGACGCATCAAGTTAAGATTCGAATACAAGTCAAATCCGAACTGCTGTATGCCTGTGAAACGTTGAAAGTGTCTACCTCTATCTCGAGAAAGATGCAGGCATACGTTAACTGCTGCTTGCGATATATTCTTAAGACCCGATTGCCCAAAATTATATCGAACTAAAAATGTTGGCCTATAGTGCATCAAAAGCTATTTAATGGCGAAATAAGGCAGCAGGAGTGGCGCTGGATTGGTCACACGTCGAGGAGATCAAGCGACAACATCGGGATTCAGTCCTTCAAATGGAATCCTTAAAGTACACGGTGGACTGGACCGAAGCAGCAACACAGCGTAAAACGTGGCCACAGCTGAAGTATCTGGCTGCAGATCAAGAAGAATGGAAAAAATTTGTTGCCGCCCTATTCCCCACCCGGGATTGAAGGAGTCATATTTATATCTAATCCAAATCTTGTTCGCAGTGTTTGTTTTCAACTCTTTTATGGAAATTAAAATTCTCACTACTCGAGAATATTATAACACGGTTGGGCTTTATCAGACGCGGGTTTACCTCCACCGGAATCCGGAAATCAAAGAAAGCACTAGCTTAATGTACTACTGGTATGTTTCTTTTACTGGAGTATTCCGAACTTTTCTAGAAAGATACCTGCAGTACTCTGTGCTCTGAGTCGTTGTCATCATTCAATGAAAGCCCTAACCGAGGTTGCAGCCAGTCAAAAAAGGAATGGCGCCCAAATACTAAGCTTCGTTTAAGAACTAGAAAAATCGGACAAGTCAGCTACTTCCTTCTCTTAAAGGAAACAATCTTAGTTTAAGAATAACACCGGATTCTCCCAGATATATAGAGGTATCCAAAACATGGATAAAATGCATGTTAGAGGATAAAACAATAAAAACCTAATTAGGCAGCAATAAACTCAGTGTGATGGCTACGGAAGATTGCCCCAAGGTAGGAAAACTCTCACGCCTACTATGGTCCATCGTAGTTAATGAGCGTCCTCAGTGATGATGGTTTCTATGTCCAAGGATATGCATATGACATTGCTATCCTAATCAGAGGTAAATTCGAAGACACGATGTCGGATCGCCATGGTTGGCCTCAAAGCACCATAGTTGCTTTTACTACGAGAAGAAGGCGAAATAGACTCAGAAATACCACAGTCTTCGTGGACCACTCATCTCTCTAAAACTATGGACCGGCAGAAGTCTAGTCGGGAATAATTGAATCAACCCCGAAATGACATGGCGAATGTATACGGCAATAACGAGACCTATCATCACGTATGCAGCCGCCGTCTGGTGGCTAAAAGCAACGCAGAGGTGACCATAGGCTAAGCTAAATAAAATGCAGAGACAAGCCTGTGTGTGCGCGACTGGTGCTATGAAAACTGCACCAACAGCTGTGCTGAAGATTTTCTTAAACATCCCACCACTTCATCTAGAACTCATGAAAAAAGCAATGGTAAATGCCAACATGCTCATCACAGAAAATGAAACAAACTCCAAGCTAGTTCATCCTGCAATCCTACATGAATTTAGGAAAAGCGAACTACTTGGAATATACTTCAAAGACAAATGTCTACCATGCTACAACTTTTGGCACAACTTCAGGATTACATTTCGGGAAAGTCATAACTGGGATCAGAAAAAATGTATGGTCCACAGATTGATTCAAAACAAATGAAGGAGTTGGAGACGGGCTATACGGTCCGCGCACAAAAACATCCGTACATGCCAGTATGGATATAAGCAGTACCGTATTTCAGACAGAATTTCATGCGATAGGGCTCTGCATCCAGGAGAATCTAAGCAGAAATTTAAAAAATAAAAACATTAAAATTTGCTCAGAAAACGATACGCATCTCAATTCATGATGTCAAGACCATTCTGTGGGCTATCAACGGGAATCATAAAATCGTATTTTAAAACTTGGCTAGAGGAAAAGAAGCTAGATTTCTGAAGGGAAACCGAAGGATAAAAACAAGCTAAAAATTTTATGCCAAACAGTTGCCACAAGAAAATCGAAACAACTACTACAACTAAGTAGAAGTCAGATTCGTCTAATAACAGATTTTTTCATAGGGCATTGCCTGATGACCATGGCTGTAGCACAAAAAAAAAATTCAGATTGTGCAGCGAGGACGTGGAAACAGCAGAACACATTATTTTGTGATTGCAATGGTTTAATCAAAACACGTCAGCGTTAACTAGGTAAATTTTACCTCTTAGCGGTAGACATTACCGCCAGCTCACCTAAAAACCTAGCCGCTTTTCTAACAAACTCTTGCATCAGAAATGAGCTCTAAATAGAGGACATTACAGTAGGCCTATCTGCGGCCGCAGTGCTCCGAGATATAAATTTCCACCTCCCCTACCAATCTAATCGAATCTTGTTTTGAAAAATTTGATTCAATGTCCATTTCCAGTTCGACTATCTTTAATCACGTTTATCGCCACACTTGCACATATCGGACGTTTGCCTATGTATAATCCATCAGCCAGTACAGCTTCCTCATCTGCAAATGCCTAAGGGAAGCCGATGTTACTATTGAATGTTCTAAGCAGGTAGTCGACCGACTTCCCCCATACCAATGAAGACTCAAGATTGCGGTCAACCACTGTTTACTCCTATTAACAAATATTTTGCGGTGACAGAAATCTATCAAACGATGAGATTGACAGGTACCTAAATCTAAAGGACGAGACAATCAAACGAACGATGGACAAAACGATACCACGGTATCAACATACTGACAATGAAGACCTATTCCGCAATGCAACTATTGACGCACTGCACCGACATAAAAGTAGACTTCTGTCAAGGCTAAAGACCTTGTACAGACAGTTTACCGACAGACATAACTCGGAGATTATGACATTAAAGTCGTCGATCAAAAACCTCCAAACATTAATAAAAGAAAATAACAGAGCTTCTGTAAGTTTGAATTGGACCAACAGAATTCAGGCTGTAAACACTAGCAACCCAAATATGTCATCGCCAATGAAAGGGAACAACACCCGTTCATTTCGAAGGAAGAGCTCCAAATGATCTTCGACACAATTAGAAGTAAGAAATCAATGGGAACCGATCGAATACCGAACATTGTGCCTCGACATCTCCCACTAGAAGCGGTGGACATTTATATCACCCTGTTTAACAATGCAATGAATAATGCACATTATCCAGCGCATTGGAAAACTGCAGTGGTATATCCCATCCCCAAAAGGAATAAAGATACCTCCAATCCTGACTAAGTGGATTGAGGACAGAAATACATTTTCGGATAATCAATTTGGTTTCAATGCGAGGCATGATGTTACTCATTCCGCATCTAAACTGGTTTCCCATATCCAATGGAACAAAGCCAAGAAAGAGTGCATGGGTGCCTGTATGATTGACTTGGAGAAGGCCTTCGGTACCTTATGGCTAGAGGGACTCTTCTACAAGCTGAACAGGCTGGGTATTAGTAAACCACTGCTGTACATTCTCTTCAATATGCTCACAGATAGACAGTTCATCGTGAAGAATGGCGATGTGACTTCTACTGGAACAACAAGGTGCGGTCAATTCGCTGAACCTTTTCAAGATGAAGCGATCTGATAGGTTCACTTCACCATGTCATAGCGTACGCAGACGACTTAATCGCGTACAGATCAGGTCCAAAGATTGAGGTTATAAATACTCTTTTGCAACGTGACTTCGATCAAATTAAACGATATTGCGACGACTGGAAGTTGAAGATCAGCTTTCAGAAGTCGGAAACCATTCTGTTTAGGACGCCTTTGTCTGGGGCTTTTACGGATACCAGAAAGAATTGGCGAAAGTTTCAGATCGTAGGACAACACGGACAGCCACTTGTTTAAGAGGGCTAGCCTTAGGGCTTGTCTTCGCTTATACAGAACACCAGAGTCGGAGTACATAAAATTCTATCCTAATGAGGTCTTGTGCAATAGGGCGAACATAATACGAGTGGACAATTTGGTAATTAAGTTGATTCGAAGGCACGCTGAAGAGCAATGACCTCGTCGAACAACCTCATATCGGGGGCCTACCACCCCAATTATATCTATCACGGGAGAGTTCGCTTTGACGGCTTTATTCCTCCAGAAGCATTCCTTTACCTCGACATGAAAGGTCTGATCCAGGATAGATTAGCGGTGCTGTTAATCTACCACGTCGCTCGAACGGCTGCGGAGAAGCGACTCAACTACGATAGTGACGTCGCACACGGCAGTGCGGAGCGTTTCCGGTTCAGTAGGGTGGTAGGGAATCGCAACATGAGGGATGTTGCTCGGCAGCACCAACAATTTTGGTGGCTTGCAGAAGCAGCGGAAGCTCCATTGTCGAATTCCTTCAATACTTAATAGCTTCGTTAGGGAGCAGAGTGGGTCTGCCTATTTTTAAGACATGGCCGGCTTACATAGGTGTTTGTAGGGTTAAGGTATTTTTAAGAGCAACCATAAAAAAAAAAGTTAATAAAAACTATAAAACAACAGACATGGGTAACTTTTTCTGAAAAAAATAAGAAATAATACCTATGTATGCAATGAGTTAATTTAAGTAGATTAAGTAGGCTTAGAATCTATTTTTTAAGTAGTCTGTAAGTTTAAGTTTATAAGTTTTATAATAATAAATAAAAATTGTCCATTTACTAAGTTTTTGTTAGCAAAATGTATTTCTTTAGTTTGAGTATACGTGAATTGAAATAAATACACATACACTATAAGGAATGTCGGAAGACACGTAGTTTAAGAATTACGTTGAACTTAGAGTGTCCGCATGGGATAGTTTTCTAAGTTATTTATTCTATTTTTTAAGCGGTCGTCTAGCTTATAAGAATTAATGAATTACGAAATAAAAATGCATACAAAATGAAATGAAATGACATATTTTGCGGTAGTCAAATTAATTTGCAATCGAGGTCCAGTTCATCAGCATTGCTCTTATCCATTAAATTCATCTACTCATGGTATATGGACGAGTTGCACTTACAATAAAAAGAATTTCACCCTTTGTCAGACATTAAGAAGTAAAGAGTTAAGGCTTTTCAAAACTGATTTAAGAACTTACTGCCTCCCTCTGTTTTCCATTGACAGCCAATTTGGAATGCTCTAGTGTTATATACGAATTGTCGTTGGAAATACGACATCCTTTCAACACAACATTGCCTCCATTCTTGATAAGAAATTTCTTACAGTTTTGACTGCTGCAGTTGTGATCCTTTAGTGTGGATAAGTCCACTTGGCGTTAGGAATTTCTAAATAGATATTAAAATGAAATCATTGCGCAGTTTCTTAGCCTTACATTATGGCCTTTTCTTATATCTGCGCTGATTTTGATCCACTATTTCTGTGACAAACAAAAGACGACTCTGTTAAGGTTTCTCTTTTGCTATTTGACAAGCTGAACATTTGTGCATCGACAATGGTACTCGTATGCTATGGTTACATTTGTAAACTCCTCTCTCAACTTCCCTAAGATTCGTTGTCATAAGCAAATGGATTTTAATTTAGTCCTTTATAAAATTGTTCAAAGTCAATTTTTAGGTGTGCTTAAAGAAGATGTTTGTTTAAGCCATGAAACAATTAACCCAGACCTCTCAATCAGGAACATATTGTATGCATTGGCTATTTCAATCAACATATTGATAGTGCTGCTCCCGTTTATGTCAACAGAATCAGAAAACATCATTTATCAATTTGACTGATTAAATTGCTGACAGAAAATCTATAAAAAGCCAAACACAGATGTTTACTTCGTATCAGACCGTCATTAACAGTAGAGCAAACAATCCTTTAATTTGCATTATTGTTTTGTGTTAAACAGATACGTAAGCTTATTCTTGATTCTGTACAATTGGTTGTTCGGCAATGTGTATGGAACTCAAGTAACATATGTTTATCTGTCTACGAAAACCTTAGGGAAATCATTCGAGGTCAAGGAATGAAATATTACACATTTCTCTGCTGGTACTCGTATGTACAAAACATATGCTTTGCGGTTTTATGATATTGTAATATTTCGGCTAGGGTTCGAAATGATAAAACGTTATTCTGTTTCTAAAAACACTCTATTTATTATTATTTAAATACAACTTTCAATCAATTCACAAACAATTTCACTTCTATTTCACAATTCAAATCTCTTATCTTTCACTTAGTAAGACTTAGGTCCTTTTCCATCGCTTTCCAAATATCAACTTATCGTCCGCAGTTTCTCATCCTGTATTTATACTACATTTGTCGGGTTCTAGTTCTTTCTGGTAACTTCTGGTTTGAAACTGGGGTAATAACTGAACTCTCCAACGTGGAGAGTTTGTATGATCCTAAAACTATGCAACACTGGATAATTGATTTAATCACATATATACCACAATATCCCCCTCTTAAACTTGTTCGTCCCGAACAAACTCTTCGCCATTCTGCCCAATATAGCGATGTATTCGATCCACATGAACCACTTTCATCTTGCCTCTTCCTCGTTGAATGCGATAGACAACATCGTTGATGCGTTTTACGACTTTATATGGTCCTTCCCAGTCTTGCTGTAATTTGGGTGATACGCCTTTCCGTCTATGGGGGTTATATAGCCACACTAGATCTCCTTCCTGGAATCCCGTTGTGGTCGCCTTGACATCATACCTCGTCTTCATGCGGTCACTGGCTATCTTGATCTTATCCCTGGTTGTTTGGTGCACGTCCCTAATAATCCGTCTGAGGTCTGCGACATAGTCGTCTTCATTTCTGTTCTCTTCAGACGGCGGTGATCCAAACATCAATTCACTAGGTAGCCGGACTGTTCGACCGAAAAGGATTTCCGATGGAGTGTGACCTGTGGTGTTGTGTACTGCACTCCGATAGGCTAATAGAAACATTGGAATTTGCCTATCCCAATCGCATTGCTTGTCGCCAACGACCTTTGATAGGTGTTCATTCAAGGTTCTGTTGAAGCGTTCTACCATCCCGTCCGATTGTGGGTGGAGCGGTGTTGTTCTTGTCTTTTTAATCCCCAGTAGCTCGCACACCCCTTGGAAAATCTTAGACTCGAAGTTACGCCCTTGATCCGAGTGCAATTCCATCGGTACGCCGAATCTGCTCACCCAGTTGTAAACGATCTGCTCAACCGCGGTTTTGGCTTCTTGGTTAGGGATAGCAAAAGCCTCAGGCCACTTGCTGAAGTAATCCAGAACAACAAGAATGTAGCGATTTCCATTTTCGGTTTCAGGAAACGGTCCTGCAATGTCAACTGCGATTCTCTCGAATGGCGCTCCAACGTTGTATTGCTGCATTCTGCCGTGAGTTTTAACCCTCGGGCCTTTACTGGCGGCGCAGGTGACACACTTTCTGCACCAATTTTCTACATCGTCCTTGGCGTGCACCCAATAAAAACGTTCTCGCACCTTTTCTAACGTCTTATTCACTCCCAGATGGCCTCCGGATATTCCATCGTGCAGTTCCCTTAGCACGTCACTGACTCTCGACCTTGGCACAACGAGCTGCATCACAAACGACTTTCCATCCGAGCTTTCCCACCTTCGCCTCAAAACACCATCTTGAACTTGAAGCGAGTCCCACTGTGCCCAGTATGCCTTTAGTTCGGGACTTTTATTGGATATTTCCTGCCAATCTGGTTTTTCTTCATGTTCTTTCCAGGCGAGAATTGGCTCGATATCCGGATCCTCTTTTTGGGCGTTTCGCATTTCACTTTCATTCCAACCATCAGTGGGCTCAGCTCTTAGTCGTTGAGTGGATACCGCATCTTTTTCTTCTTGTCGTGCGCAATGTTTGCAATCAGATTTGCAAGGTCGCCGGGACAGAGCATCCGCATTAGAGTGAAGGCTTCCCTTTCGATGCTGTATCTCGTAGTCGTACATCTGGAGTCGTACAATCCACCTTGCGACTTGTCCTTCAGGATTTTTAAATTGCAGCAACCACTTCAGAGATGCATGGTCTGTGCGAAGAATGAATTTTTGCCCGTACAGGTACTTATGGAAATGCTTTGTTGCCAAGACCAAAGCAAGAAGTTCCCGCCTGGTAACACAGTAGTTCCTTTCCGGCTTAGAGAGCACCTTACTAAAGTAGGAAACAACTTTCTCTTGCCCGTCATGCATCTGCGAAAGGACAGCTCCAATTCCGACGTTACTAGCATCTGCATCCACAATAAATGTTTTTCCTGGAGTAGGGTACACTAGTACAGGGGCCTCACATAGTTGTTGTTTGAGAGTTTTGAAGCTTCTTTCGCATTCACTTGACCATTTGAATTGTTTTCCCTTTTCTGTAAGTTGATGTAAACTCTTTGCGATTCCAGCAAAATCCTTCACAAACCGCCTGTAGTACGTAGCGAGTCCCAGAAAGCTTCTCAGTTGGTGTTTGTCTCTTGGGACTGGCCAATTTTTCACCGCTTCGATCTTTTCTGGGTCTGTCCGTACCCCTTCGGATGAGATGATATGTCCCAAGTATTTGACATCTGGCCTAAAGAGATGACACTTCTTCGGGTTTAGCTTTAGCTGTGCACTTCGTAGTCTTTGGAACACTTCCTTTAAGTTATCTCGATGTTCTTGAAAAGTTTTGCCGACCACGATGACATCGTCCAGGTAGACCAAACAGGTTTTCCATGTTAGTCCCAGCAAAACGCGTTCCATTAGACGCTCAAAGGTTGCTGGAGCATTGCACAATCCGAATGGCATTACTGCGAACTGCCAAAGCCCGTTTCCTGCGGTGAAGGCTGTCTTCTCACGGTCCTCCGGATGGATCTGTACTTGCCAATAGCCACTTTTCAAATCAAGTGTGGAGAACCATTGCGCTCCTGACAGTGTGTCCAGTGTGTCGTCAATCCTTGGCAACGGGTAGCTATCCTTCTTGGTGACGTTATTTAGCTGGCGATAATCCACGCAGAATCTATTGGTGCCGTCCTTCTTCTTGACCAGTACAACGGGTGATGCCCATGGACTCTTAGAGCCTTCAATCAACCCTTGATTTTCCATAGTCGAAACCATTTCTGCAACCTCCGTCTGCTTAGCTAATGGTAAACGCCTAGGAGGTTGACGTATGGGTCTTGCATCTCCAGTGTCTATTCGGTGTTGTACCAAATGTGTGCTGCCATATTCGCCATCCTGCGAGGCAAATACGTCTGCAAATTCGTTGATTAGTTCCTCTGCCATAGCTCGTTGCTCCTGGTTCAGCTCGGTTTGCCGGAGTATAGTTCTTTTCAACTCAGCTGTGCTACTTGATGGCAAAGATATAGCAGCATTCTCCTTCGACAACTTGGTGACAGCAGTTATCGGTACGCACGCTCCGATCGATTGTCCTTGCTTTAGTTTGATGCTCTTATTTCCCACATTCAAGATTCTTACTGGGACCATTTTGCCTTTCGGCTCAACGAGCATCTTTCCCACGACGTAATTCTGATAATGATTTTTAGAGTCCGGCTCAATCAAATAGAATCGATGGCCCCCAAGATCACCTTCCAGCTGCGCCCAAATTAGTGTCTCTGCGGAAGGTGGTAAGATCTCGTCCTTGTTGACTACTGTCCTAAGGCATGCGGCATTCTCATTCCCGTACACCATTGGAATCTCGACGTTCCTGTACTTAAGTACTTGAGTTCCGATGTCGAGCACTACATTATGCGCCTTCATAAAGTCAACTCCAATGATGCACTCGTCGCATATATCGGCCACTAGGAATACGTGGGTGAATGTTAGTCCTGCCAGATTGATCGTAAGAACAACTTCTCCATACACCTTTGCCGTCGCTCCTGTTGCTGTTTTCAAGCAGTAGCTACTGGTATTGTGCAGCCATGAATCATGGGCGATATCCCTTCTTATAATGGAAGCGGTGGCACCGGTGTCAATGGTGGCCACGCATTTATTCTGGCCAATGTGGGCTTCCACTGTAAGACTCTTGTTACTTCGTTTTGTTTGGGAAACTTGGATTTTGATCCTGGGGGCGTCAATTCCAGAAACCAACTTCTGCCCCTCGAAGTTGGTTCTTACACGTTTCCCGCCTGTTGACTTGACGTTGCGCTGCTGGCAGGATAGATGTCATTCCTGCCAGATGCCTCTTCGTTACGTCTCCTAGCAGCGCATTGTGGACAACTGCGTTGTTTAAATGGAGACCTGCACTCACGCTGCAGATGTCCTATTTTGTTGCAGTTCCAACAACGGACTTGTCCTCCACGCACACTGTTCCGCTCCACGACGTCTGCTCGTTGGCAGGAGCATTCCACGGCTGTCACTTCTCTTACGCGGTGGATTCCTTGAGATGCTTGGTCGGCAGCTTTCATCGTCAGGGCAAATGCTAGGGCCTCAGGAAGGGTTCGTTTTCCAGCCATTCTTACAGCCATTTGCAACTGCCTATCTTCAATCGCTTGGGTAAACGCCTCTACAGCCATTTCGTTGATAAGGTCTTCTCCGGCATTAGGATAAGATAGATGCGCCAACCGTTCGATATCGGCCTGCAACTGCTGAAGTGTTTCGCCCCTCTTCTGGACTCTGCTGCGCAGTTGGACTCTGTATACTTGCTGCATATGGTCATCTCCGAACCGCATTTCTATGGCTTTAACCAAAGCGTCGTAGTTGAGTTGTTTATCTTCTGAGATGGTTTGCAGCAATTCCGCAGCTGTACCTCTCAGTGCCAGTGTGAGTGCAATCGACTTTTCTCCGTCGTCCCAGTTGTTGGTCATGGCAGCTGCTTCAAATTGTCTTCTATATATTGGCCACGATGTTTGGCCATCGAAGACAGGCGGTTGCATCTCTTTCCTTCTAGGGCTGTCTGTAGAAATTTCTCGGACTTTCTGTTTCTTTACTCTCTCTAGTTCTTTCGCAAGATTCTCGATATTGTGTTCAACCTTCTCGAATTGTGCCTCGTGCATATTTAATTTTTGATCGATTATTTCGAATTTCGCTTCTAGAGAATTCTTGAACTCTTCGACAGTGTCTTTTTGTGCGGAAATAATGGAATTCTTCTGTTCTTCTAGAGAATTCTTCTGTTCTTCTAGAGAATTCTTCTGTTCTTCTAGAGAATTCTTCTGTTGTTCTAGAGAATTCTTCTGTTCTTCTAGAGAATTCTTCTGTTCTTCAAACTTAGAATCCATACTTCTCCTTTGTTCTTCTAAAGAATTCTTCTGTTCTTCAAATTTAGAATTCAATCCAAGGAGTAATTCCATCATGGCAGACATGTCAACCCCTGTGCTTACAAGCTCCTCTTCTACGTCGAACGACATGGATTTAGGATCTTTCCATCTTTTTCGATCGCTTCTTGTAGCCGAAGAATCAAATCACTTTTCCCTCCAGCTGCGGAGAGATTCCGCTTCTCTAGCTCCATTTTCAGCTGGGGTATACTTAGCTCCAGCAATGTACGTGGCATTTTTATTTTTTTATTTTATTATTTTTTTTTATTATTTTCTTTTTTTTTTCACAGCACTCAGAATAAGTTTTATCCCACTTCTGACACCAATGTAATATTTCGGCTAGGGTTCGAAATGATAAAACGTTATTCTGTTTATTAACACTCTATTTATTATTATTTAAATACAACTTTCAATCAATTCACAAACAATTTCACTTCTATTTCACAATTCAAATCTCTTATCTTTCACTTAGTAAGACTTAGGTCCTTTTCCATCGCTTTCCAAATATCAACTTATCGTCCGCAGTTTCTCATCCTGTATTTATACTACATTTGTCGGGTTCTAGTTCTTTCTGGTAACTTCTGGTTTGAAACTGGGGTAATAACTGAACTCTCCAACGTGGAGAGTTTGTATGATCCTAAAACTATGCAACACTGGATAATTGATTTAATCACATATATACCACAATATATTGCCCTAAAATGGTTACCAATAGAGAGACCTATATACAACTGAATTTGTTCAAACTAACTCCTGGAGCAGTTCATTTCCTTTTGAGTGGAAAACAAATATATTTTTAGAAGCCTTATTGCCGTAAGGAGGTATTTTTGAAAATAATCTGAATACTTCACCATAAGGGTTAAAACTTGCATACGGCATAGAAATGGGTTTCAGAATTAATATTTTTAGAACTTAAGTATTAAAATTTATTTTCGAGTCAGACGGGACCGAAAATCACTCGAATTTCTCTCTAAGTAGCGAACAGCAGAACCCTCATCCAATTTTAATAAAGTTCGTGCCTCTGCGCTAATAACCAAGTCATCGCGTACAGAGGTCAGCGGTCATTCCGATCGCAGCTATGTTGGACTTATTCTTGGATATTGTCAGCTTCATTTCATCCAGGTAGGGTGGACCGAATTGTTTGTCTACATCGTCCAGGTTCAAAGGTTCATTGCGTCTGACAGCAGTATTTGGTTCGTCATAGCCGTTATACAGTCTACAAATTCTACTTAGATGTTCCCTTATTTATCTTAACAGGCTTCGATACGTAGGTTAATTTGCAAAGTCTCAGATTAAACATAATTTTTTTAGACCATGTAAGAATTTATGAATTCGTACTGATGAAGGTGACAATTTTAGTGCTAACCAGAATGCACCACGGGAGGTAAAGTCAGCATACCATTCCACACCCCTAACATGTACTTTTCTTAGTCCGAGTATTAATATGAAGGCTAAAGTTTCAATTATGCGCACTAAGCAATTTTTATTTTTTTATTTTTTTGTGTAATATGGATTATTTGGTGAGGAAACTTTTCTTTCTATTTTTTTTTTATTTTTAAAGTTTTTAATTTTCACTAGAAAATCCATATATTGCTGTTTTTCTATATATTTTTTACTACTTCAAACCAAACCCAAACGTTGCATACACCCAACATGCTGCCCTCCCTTCATGTTTATACTTTTTCTAAACAAATCTGGTGATTTTCACTTAAAACTTTCATTTAAACCTGGCAGCACTGTTCACAAATATAAACAAATGAAAATTTAGCGAAAATGTGACGAAGTATTTTTTTTTTTACTTTTCAATTCATTTTTATTTCTTCTATCCATATAAAGATACGTGCTAGACAAACATGCTTAAATCTAACTGAACAATGTTAATTATTTAATTTAGCATACTGGCTCTTACCGAGCACTCTTAACTTAGCGATAAATCAAAAACTATTTCTTTCTATTTCAGCCTTACATCTATCTTTACATCTGAACTTGCATATTATATATACAATTCTAAGAAAATCTTTAAAAAAATCTTAGATTCGGAACAATAATTTTTACATTTTATTTTAAAACTTAAAACAACCTATGCTACTTAACCTACTTAAACTACTTAAATTAAGTTATTTATAATCGGTATGGTGAGCACTCATTGCCTTTTGCCTTGAGTGGTCACCATCCCAATTGCGAATTTGGGCGCCTTTGGGCGGTTCGTTGACATTGTTCACACGCACCGCCGAGCCGTAACCGAAGCATTAGTTACTTCTCGGAGGTACCATATTCTCATGGTACGCCCAAAGATAAGGTTGTTATCGCTGTTCATCGCCCTTGCAACGTGCCTTCAAATCATCTAAATTTGGAAATTGTCAATCCTGTTTAGTCGAGCCCCATCGTAAGGACCTTGTTGGGATAATGTTTTATGAAATCAGATTCGGGTGTTCTATATAACCTTAGACAGATCCTGATACATTGTCTTTCAAACACCCGAATTGTCTCCATATACTCGTAATAAGGCGCTACGTTGAACGGCAAGGGACAACCATAAGCGATGATTGGCCTGATTTAAGCCACGTAGCATATTACCTTTACCCTCGAGTCAAGTTGACTGCTATGAAAAAGTTTCCTTGATAGGGTTAAGGCTCTTTTGGCTCCAGCCAAATAAGCATTTATATATTCGTCAAAATACAAATACTTATCGAGTATGATACCAAGGTATCTAACTACGTTTCTCACTGCCAATGGTAGTCCGTGCTGTACAATGACGGCAAAATTTCGCCTGTGATTTCTGGTATCCCAACAAGCCCATCTCAACGGGTTCAAACAGTAATGTTTCCGACTTTTGAAAATTGATTTTGAATTTCCAATTATCGCAATACGTCTTAATATTATCGAAGTCACGCTGCAGAAGATTATTAATGACCTGGATTTTTGAACCTGATCTGTGCGCCACTAAATCGTCTGCGTATGCTATAGCATGATTGAGGGAATCAACTAGATTATTCGTGTATATATTAAACTTACTTTAGGTGGCGCTACAGTCCGGGGTGGACCTGAGCATCAGTCAACAAGCTTCTCCAGCCAGCTCGATCCCTGGCTAGCTGCCTCCAGTTTCGCACGCTAAGTTGGCTGAGGTCCCCTTCCACTTGCGTGCGCCACCTGAGTCTTGGTTTCCCTCTACTGCGCTGTCCCTCGGGGGCGGATTCGAACACTTTTCGGACCGGAGCATTGGTGTCCATGCGCTCTACATGACCTAGCCATCTCAGTCTTTGGATCTTCACTCTTCTGGCTAGGTCCATGTCGCTGTACAGTCCATACAGTTCGTCGTTGTATCTCCTCCTCCACTCACCGTCAATGCAGACGGGACCGAAGATCGCCCGAAGAATTTTTCTCTCGAAGCAACCAAGAACACCCTCATCCATTTTTGATAATGTCCATGCCTCTGCGCCGTAGAGCAGGACCGGGATTATTAAAGCCTTATAAAGGGTGACTTTTGTTGTCCGAGAGAGGGCTTTGCTACTCAATTGCCTTCTTAACCCAAAGAAACAGCGGTTGGCAAGAGTTATTCTTCGCTTGATCTCAGCGCTGGTGTCGTTGTCTGTATTTATAGCGGAGCCTAGGTAGACAAAGTCCTTAACTACCTCAAAGTTATATCTGTCGAGGGTGACGTTCTGTCCGAGACGTCGGTGTTGGTTGTAATTTTTGCTTGACAGCATATACTTGGTCTTGCCCTCATTGACCGCTAAACCCATTTTCGCCGCTTTCGTCTCAATACTCGCAAAAGCGCCACTGACATCACGCTGCTTTCTCCCGATTATATCAATATCGTCGGCGTATGCGAGTAGTTGGACGGACTTTTGAAAGATAGTGACTCTTGTGTTTGCTCGTGAGTTTTGCACTATTCTTTCAAGTACGATGTTGAAAAAATCGCATGACAGCGCATCGCCTTGTCTAAATCCTTTCTGGACATCAAAGGTCTCGGTGAGATCTTTACCGACCTTGATGGAGCAGCGTGCATTCTCCATAGTCATCCTGCACAGACGGACGAGTTTGGCAGGGATCCCGAAACAAAACGTTGCTCTGTATAGCTGGTCTCCATAGATTCTGTCATAAGCGGCTTTTAAATCGATGAAAAGGTGGTGTGTATCGATCTGAAGCTCATGGGTCTTTTCCGAGATCTGCCGTAGTGTGAATATCTGGTCGATGGTGGACTTTCCTGGCCTGAAACCATACTG
Organism: Volucella inflata; assembly: GCA_928272305.1. Classification (NCBI taxonomy): domain Eukaryota; kingdom Metazoa; phylum Arthropoda; class Insecta; order Diptera; family Syrphidae; genus Volucella; species Volucella inflata. The sequence continues at coordinate 151,197,620 of OV743716.1, read as the reverse complement.
ATATGGACCTATCGGGTTGTTGACAAACGGCTTCAGGCGTTCACACAATACGGCGGATAAGATCTTATATGCGATGTTAAGGAGACTGATGCCTCTGTAGTTGGCGCAGTTCAGAGGGTCTCCTTTCTTGAGAATTGGACAAACAATGCTGAGGTTCCATTCATCGGGCATACTTTCATCCGACCATATTTTACAGATGAGTTGGTGTATGCTCCTTACCAAGTCATCGCCTGCCGCTTTGAAGAGCTCGGCAGTCATGCCATCCGCTCCAGCAGCTTTGTTGGACTTAAGCTTCGATATGGCTATCTTCACTTCATCCAGGTCGGGTGGATGGAATTGTTGGTCATCATCGTCCAGGTTGAAAGGTTGATTCTGCCTGACAGCGGTATTTGGTCCGTCATCGCCGTTATACAGTCTGCAGAAATGATCTTTCCAAATCCTCAGCATCGACTGCGATTCTACTACGATGTTCCTTTGTTCATCTCTACAGGCTTCGGTTCGGGGTTTTTTTTCCGCGGCATGTTATTTTTACCTTTTGGTAAAACTTGCGAACCTCATTCCTGGAGTAGCATCTCTCAATTTCCTCGATCGCGCGCTTCTCATGCTCTTTCTTCTTCCTCCTGAGAAGCCGGTGCTCGTCTCTCCTCTTCCGCTCATAGAGCTCATGAGCAGTTCTGGTCTTTCTAAGCAGCGCCGCGTTATATGCATCTTGCTTAGCTGCATGTGCTTGCCGGCATTCATCATCGAACCAGGGGTTTCGTTGTGGTGGACGAGTGAAACCCAGCACATCAGAAGCGGCATCTCTGATGGCGTTTTGGCAGTGTTTCCAATGGTCTTCGATGCTTGATGCTGGCGGCATTGGACCTCTTAAGAGATTAAGAGACACTCGATTGGAAAAGGACTTGGCGATCTCTTGCGATTGTAGCCGTCTGACATGGAATTTTCTCACAGCATTAGTTTGTCTTGGCGTAGTTGGGGATATCCGCAACCGTACCTTGGCTACAACAAGGTAATGGTCCGAGTCGATGTTGGCTCCTCGGAACGTACGAACATCCATAATGCTGGAGGAGTGTCTTGCGTCGATCGCAATGTGATCAATCTGGTTGACTGTTGATTGATCAGGAGTTCTCCAAGTCCCCTTGTGTATGTCGAGATGTGGGAACCGCGTGCTAGCCACGACAATGTTTCGCCCCGCCGCAAAGTCGATTAGCCTGAATCCGTTATCGGAGGTGGTGTTGTGCAGGCTATATTTTCCGATTGTTCCACCAAAGATACCCTCTCTTCCTAGCTTTGCATTAAAATCACCGAGGACAATTTTAATGTCATAGCTAGGGCATTGCTCGTAGGTCTTGTTAAGGAGCTCATAGAATGCATCCTTGGTGTCGTCATCTTTCTCCTCTGTGGGGGCATGCGCGCATATGAGGCTAATGTTGGCGAATTTAGCATTGATGCGGATTCCTACGAGGCGCTCGCTCACATGCCGGAAGCTGAGGACTTCTCGTCTTAGTCTGCCTCCGACAACAAATACACATCCAAATAAGCGCTGCTTTTGCCGTCGATAGCAATTGCCGTAGTAGATGTCGCAGTTTTTCATCTTCTTTTTGTCTGGCCCATCCCATCGCATTTCTTGGATGGCGGTTATGTCTGCTTTGCAGCAGTCGAGGGGTCGGTTACAACGGTTACACAACCCGTTCCGGGATGTGAGCGCTGCCGTTGGCCCTTATAGGGCTCGTCCGCCACCATCTCTTTTTCAAGACCCTGACTAAGTCCTAGAAATCCTTTCCGGCCTGAGCTGCAAATATGCCGGAGTAGCCCGGATAAGGTCTTGTTTCCTTTTTCCGACACTAATCCTGGTTAATGGCGCAGGAAAGACGCCATTTGCCCCCTTCACTTCGCAACGTCTAGTGAGATTCCCAGATGGCGCCACGGGGAGGCGTGAAGTAGGAGTTATTAGCAGAGCTGCAAGATGTTCGGCTGCAGAGGCTCATTCTCGTCATTTAAGGAACCAACACCTGTCGGAAGATGCTACTTCTACGAGGCCTTATACTAATCGTTGCCATCCGTATATATTAAACAGTATCAGAGAAATAACCGCTCCTTGTTGCAAGCCGTTTTTAATATCAAATATTTTTCTTGAAATTTCGTTGCCACATTTGACAACGAACTTCTTTCCTATAAGCATTGTGTAAATTATATATAAAAGGTTTCGGCATGCCCATTCTGATCAACTTATAGAAAATCCTTTCTAACTTCTTAAAGGGGTTGTGTATGACTTTGGTGATTTCCGAAAAAATTAATAAAAGCAATTAAAAAAAATTTTTTGTTTCTTAAACGAATATTGGGTCGTATTGTTGATTCCATTCCGCACTCGTTCCGCACTTTTTCCGTGGGAAAAAAATGTTTGCAATGTTGTTTCCTACACGAAAAACTACCTTACCTACTCATTTTTCCGCACATATCTCTATGGTATGGTTGATTCCACATTATCGATGTTTTTGTTTACTTTGTTTCCATGACAATTTCAATGCAATGTCGATGTTATCCACTCTCAAACAAAGAGCGCACTTCGCCTATCTTGTTAACAATGCCTTGCACATTGAAATGACAAACACTGATCCCCAAATTATTTGCACTCAAAATATTTAGCAACATCTTCGACTTTTCAAGGTGTTGCACCAGTGGACATTCGCAACTCCCACCCGTGTCACTTAGTATGTGCATTGTCTACGTGGCAAAGAGTGAAACGAAGTAAAAGAACACAGAAAAACATAGTAACGCACTAAAATTGAGATCACTAAGGAAGCAATTAACGATGGAATGCCTTTACAAATTATTAAAAAAAAATGAACATTTAGATATAGGGAAATAAAATAGTAATAAAGAAAGATGAAATGAAAGAAAGTTATAAAAGAAAAGAGAGAAGGGAAAAACAAAAGCAGAAAATAAAAGAGAGGGTTATCAATTTTAAGATCACTTAGTTGTTGTTGTTGTCTTTTAGTATGCATGGCTGATTGCACAACTTCTCCAGGTCTACTCTTCTTGTTACGGGTAACTGCTCTCCACTTAATGTGCGCACATATACAAGCCCATTTTTCGTGTTGACAGAAGAGATTTTCTTCAACAGTTTGAGTTTGAGTGCACTTCGTTGCAGAAGATAGTTCGCCTTTGTTAGACTCTCATTAATATAAATTTTTTTGTCAGAGTTAATGCCAATATCGCGAAGAGTCAAGCCGATATTTGTTTGCCTGTAGTGAGCTAGGCAGCTTTTTAACAGCTTACTCTTTTCATAGGCATCAGCAAATTTTAAAATAATGGTGCCGTCATACGAAGATGATTTTCCTTTGGAAACTGCGGGTTTTACTCTAAATACCTTTTTTTATGGCCGGAGTGGTAACATATAGAGCTGAAAAGATGTTGGCTACCACCTCCTCAAGGTTTTCGCTCTCTACAGCTGGAACACCTGCCAACCAACACAGCATCCGCATTGGTTTCTCTCCTCTCTAGGGTGTCAATTCTAGTTTCCAGCTCCTTACAGCGAGCTGTAAAGATAAAGATTTTATTAAATTTTAATTTTCATTTCCTCAAAAAAAAACTATTACGAGTATAAATAAATAAATAGATATGTTTCTAATGGAAGCCCGCCCCAATATGAATATCAATGGAGTTATCAATTTATTTGGTGGTGTTTTGAAAATCTTAGAGATGCCAATGCGTTGCCTTATTTGTGCAACACCTCTTTGTAAGCTATGTTTGCCGTTTTTTTCTCCGGCTATGGAATGGATAGATTGCGAGCTGAGCTAACTCTCGAACATGTCAAATACTTGTATAGTTGGCCATGAGAGCCTTATTTATAGTCATGGCAAAACAGACTTTAATTGGGAATTGCAGTCGCTTAAAACAAAACGGGTAATCAGATGGAATAGGCGGGATGCGAGAGATGAACACAGTTTCTTCTTAACCGCATACAGTAAGGATTATCACCTCTATCAAATTTTCTGGCAGTGCTTTTATCTGCAATCTGGTCCAATTGCACATTTTTGGAGGTTCTAAATTTCATAAGAGTATATCAGGTGCGCCTTCTTTTATTAATATCGATTTGTGTGGAATTCGTGCGGGTAATGCACAACTCCTTCTGCATGTACTATTGAATCAACAGACTTGTATTTGATTTCAGGAGCGGTAAAATGAAGTAAGAGGTAAGCATTGATTTCATTAGCTGTATCATTTGTTGGTGTTAATATATGTAGCTCGCTCCTTTAGCCATATAATTGATTTGCCACTAATTTATATTAAATCGGGATAAACATTTTCAGTGAGCTCGTTTATGTCAGCGAAACGCTGCATTTCGTCTCTGCATTTAGAAGGTTGTCAAATCGAACAAAACTTTTTAATTATTCCGCACGTCATAGCGCTTACAAAAACAAATTTGAAAGAAGTCAGCTGTTCCAATATTTACAATCACTAACGATTATGTGCCTCAACCAAAAAAAGTATATAAAAAGGAGGAAGTGGCAAGACAGCAGCTGTCATATAAATGTTTTGCGTTCAATGTTAACAATGAAATGAAATTCCAAAACTTCATTTCGAAATGTTGAATTTCGGGTCGGTGTTGTGGAAACCTCTAGTATAATACAACATCAAAATTTATAACTGCCTGAAAAAAAAAGTAAATTACTTCCGTCACCCTCATATTTTGAAGGGTGGTAACAGCGCAAATTCATCTTTGTTAAAGACACAGTTCTGTGCTTAGTGAAACAGAAAATCGCTATTTAAAGAAGCATAATATGTTTTCGTAGACCACAAAATCGTTGAAGACTATTTATAGTATGTACTATATAACATGATTCTAAATTTAGTAAATCTCAGTAACGCCTGCGGATATTGCGCGAAAATAGAACCAACAATAAAGTTATCCTTATAACTGAAAATAGATGAAGAATGAATTCTCCCTCTCCCGTTTTACCACATCTAAATCGAATAATTGAATCAAACCATCCTTAAATTTTAGTTATCATATTGCAGCTCTTCTTAATACACGTGTAGAATCTTATCTGGTAATACCATCCACGTTAAACACCAATATCCTACCCACATTGGATTTTGTTGAACTTATCCCTAATCCTATACCAAAGCAGCTTAGCAACAATGATTGGAAATAAATTTTAAAATATTTTCAATTTTTCAAATACAGATGTACGTAGTTAAATTCCACATGAACACAAGTAACACAAGTAGGTACAAGTACCCGCCTGCATACTACCGGTCGTAAATCTTCAACTTTTGACGAACTTCTAAGTCAAAGAATTTCTTTTCTTTTAATTTGTAAGCTGATTTCCCCATTATAACGACGGTGATTACCGAAATTCTTTTCTTTTTTTTCTTTTTCACTAAGCCCATTTCCGAAGGAAGTCACCAATTGAATAAAGTTAAAATGATGGAAATGGGCTGATAAATTGATCAGAGACTTACATAACTTAATACATAAATCAAAAAAGTATCTTGAACTCATACACTAAATTTGGTATGGAAATCGGTGCTCGTATATAGTATATGACTCATGTTATATCCAGCCTTATACTCGTACAAATGTGTCGCATGTGTGCTTAAATGTGTCGCACTGTTAAGTATGGGTTTGATCTCCTTAAAAAAAATGCTTAATGATATTCAGGATGCTTACTTTCGGCCATTAGATGCCAATAAAAGGACTTTTCTTAAACCGAGTAACTTTAATATGCCAGATGAGCCTTAACCTTCATAATAATCAGTTAGTACTTTTTAATTCTTTAGTAACTAAGGTGGTTGGGTGCTGTAGGAATAGAGAATACATTGAGTGATGTCAACCTGGCGATATCCGGTGTTGTAACTTATCCGGGCTACTCCCACATATTTGGAGCTCGGACCGGTAAGAATTTCCAAGACTAAGTCAGTGTGCTGGAAAAGAGATGGTGGCGGAAGAGCCTTTAATGGGCCAACTACAGCACTCACATCCCAGAACGGGTTACTGGAAAGGGAAAGGACAGGGTCCTAGGGGTATCAAAAAATGGAACTGGCCATCCATGTTGGGGATTGTGCCGCCGTAGTAACTGCCAGTCCATGGAAAAAATACAAAAGTTACGAAACAACAACAAGCCTCGTTGTTGACAACCCATGCAAACGAACTAAGGACAACGAACTTCGGATATGCATGTGGAATGTTAGGTCCCTTAACAGGACACATCCAGTCGAATAACGAGCGGAGGCCCTAAACTGCTGCCAAGAAATATGTTGGGACGGAGATTGTTATTGACGGCGATTATTGGAGGCAGACTAAGGCGAGAACTCTTGAGTTTCCGGCATGTGAATAAGCGTTTCGTAGCAATCCGCATCGAGGCTAAATCTATCAAGATTAGGCTGATATGCGCGCACGACCCCACAGAGAAGAAAGATAAAGACACCCAAGATGCCATCTATGAACTCTTGAACAAGACCTTCAGGCAATGCCCTAGGTAAAAAACACTGTGGCCCTGGCAGCCCGGTATAAGCCATAGCCTAGCTTCTTGACACTCATTTGTGTTGCTCATGTTTTCTGTTTTGTCACATCTAAGCGGGGCCTATGACTTATCCCCGAGTCCGAACGGCACTCCTTAGAAGCTTTTTCGTAGGCAATTTTACTTTCGGGAGTGACCCAGCCAGGAATCGAATCCAGACTCTCTGTGTATTAGTCCTATGAGCTAACTATCGTGCAATCGTCACGCAATGCCCTAGGTATGTCAATTAAATTTTTCTGGAGATTTTAATTCAAAGCTAGGAAGAGAGGGCATCTTTGGTAGAACTGTCGGAAGATATAGCCTACACGACACCACCTCCGCTAACGGATTCCAGCTAATCGACTTTGCGGCGGGAAAATCATTGTGTTAGATATCACGCAGTTTCCACATCTCCAAATTCAAAAGGGGACTTAAAGAACTCCTGATGAATCAACTGTCTACCAGATTGACCACATTGCGATCGATCTCTCCTAATTTCTTCAGAGGTCCTTTCCGCCAACATTAAGCATTGAAGACCAGTGGCAACGCCGCCAGAAGGCTATCAGAGATGCCGCTTCTGATGTGCTCGGTTTCACTCGACCACCACACCGAAACCCCTAGTTTGATAACGAATGCTGTCAAGCACATGCAGCTAAGCAAAAAGCACGCAATGCGGCACTGCAGAGAAAGACTAGAACTGCTCACGAGCTCTATGAGAAGAGACGAACACCGGCTTTAGAGGAGGAAAAAGAAAGAGCATGAGCGCTTTCGAGAAAATTGAGAGATGTGGATGCGAATTTTAAAATGATCAAGGGGGAAGAGATGACGATCTCTTTTATAGCTACAACCCCAACGAGGGAGCAACGGAGGAGCAACAGTGGTGTGCAGATGGACGGCCAATATAATACGACACATCCCAACGACGTATTAACGTATCGGTTCGATGGGCGAATGGACGGCGACACCTTTGAAGCCAGTACCCCACTGATGAATCACCAAGGGAGCAGCAGAGGTTCCAGGATAATAGCTAGGCATATCTTCCAGTCATTACTGGGAGTAGCAGAAAACTCAGTGACTGAGGCGTTTAGTGTGAATGGGTACAATTTGAATGCATGAGAGGCTTAGTTGGACACGGGAGCACATACTAGCAAAGTCTGCTAGTCGTGTAGCTAATAAACCCCGTACGTTGGGTCCAGGTTAGCGTCAGATGAATGTGTGAGTGAGTGTGTGTGAGGATGAGTGCGTGAGTCTGGCGGGAGTTTGTGGAAACAAAGAAAAGAACTGGAAGTCACTTCAGTGACGACCAGCGATTATAGAGGGCGAGCTGAGGCTTTTCTTTGTAATAGTGCGGAACTTTTTTGGATTGCGAAAAGCTTTCTTTTTTTTTCTCTGAGAAATCTCGGGATTAGACGAGACACGTTTTAAAGACCGTTTGTGTTTTCGGGACTATGGAAATAGGAATAGTATTCCGTTAAAACGGAGCCGTTATAACGTTTGAGAAAAATCCGCTTTTTTTGTTTACTTTCGTTGTTTTTCTTATGGTTGGTGTTTTTATTCTTCGGGGAATATTTCCTCTTTTTTGAATTCGGTTTTTCTCTTAGTTCAAGGTTTCGTGATTCCTGGAAAATTTACGTGGCTCTCAACATTTTAGTTTTTGTTTCCCAGGTTAAGTTGCCATCAAAGCGCTATATGGAGGTCGAACGAACCTACATCTGGAATAAGTGGAAATTCCAACAAGTTATCTTTGATTCTAGGCAACTTTGACAGTTGCTCGGAATTGATAATAACAAGATGAAGTGGAGAAATGGTTCGGAGAAAACCCTTGAGGAACAGTTACTCACTATTGGATACGACAGTTGATCAGTAAACCCTATTTAAAAGCTGCAATAATGTCAGATGCAGGAACGGCTTTCAAAAGACTGGAATATGGCCGGCTAATCCAAATTTATTCGAAGACCATGACCTTATGCCATGCCAAGCTACGAACATACCAAATAAGGAGACCTTTACGCTTTAAGATGAAACCATTTTTGTCAACCCATATCCGGTGCTACCGATCCACTGATGTTATCTCGAAACCCTGTTTCCAAAACGAACCAGTCCACAACGTCTCTCCAAACTTCGGTTGATCTGAGACCAATGGATCTATGATATCATCTCCAGAGCCTGTTTTGCCAAATGACCAAGCACAGCCGTTATTAATTTCTTTCTAAAACTTTTCTCCATCTCATATTGTAGCTGTTCGCAAAGCACCACAAAAAGAGTTTATCAGAGCCGTAAAAAGACTGCTGTAGTCATGAGCTCTCCGTACAAAGCGCTGCTTGAAGCTGAGTCCAGCAAGTCCAAGCCCCTCACTTTGAAAAAGAAAAAAAAAACCAACACAAAAAGGAAAATGACCAAGTAGAAAGAATCTTTATCAGAAAGCGAGGAGGACGAGGAGTGTCTATGTTGTAGGTACTTTTGCTCCCAGTCTACACAACGATGGGTTCCGTGCAGATCCTGTGCTAAGTGGGTGCATTGTTTTTGTCCTGGCGAGGTGGAAGTTGACAATGAATCCAGTCTGTAAAGTGCGCTGTAACCCAGCTTAGCTTTCTACATTTTTTATTTTTGTTTTCCATTTTGATGTTTCAATCATTTTTCCTTCTAATAAAATTGTTTCAGAGATAATAAAAAAAAGCGGTGTTACGCCAGATCCAATGGCTCGCGTTTTCTCCCTAATTCTCACGACTCTTGAGGAGCAAGGCAGAACAAATAAACTTCTAGTTGAAAAATTGTGCAATCTCGAGAAAGAAATACGTAAAACTCAATTCCAAGCATGAATATGAAACAAGTGCTTAAAATATTGACGTGGAACGCAAACGGCCTTATTAAAAAACTCGACGAACTGGAAGTGTTCTTTCAAAAAGCCAATATTGACATTTGCTTGATTTCTGAAACTCACTTGAGGAAAGGACCTCGTGTGGAACTAAAGGGATACTGTGCTTATCATGCATACCACACATCAAAAAATGCCAGAGGCGGATCCTCACTGTTCATTAAAGATTGTATTGAGCACTCTATAAATATGAAGATTGAAAGCGATGCAATGCAGTTAAGTTCGGTTTGCGTACAATATAACCACCTGTACTACAACATTGCATCCATTTATTGTCCCCCGCGATGCAAGCTAGAAAAGAATGACTTTTAAGGTATCTTTGATTCACTTGGACCGAATTTTATAATTGGTGGTGACTTTAATTCGAAACATACCTTCTGGGGCTCAAGATGTAATTCAACGAAAGGCAGATAACTCTATGAAGGTGGAATGCAATGTAAAGTTGACTTTTTCTCCACAGGAAAACCAACATATTGGCCTTCGGATATAACAAAGACTCCTGATCTTGTAGACTTCTTTGTCACAAAGGGAGCAGCCAAAATTTCTACAAACATCGAGGAAAGTTATTATCTCTCCTCAGATCACTCACCAGTCATTTTGACACTAAGCATACTCTTAATTAAGAAAGAAGTGGCGCCTAGATTAACTAACAACAAAACTAACTGGGACGGTTTTAGAAATTACTGCAATGAACATATTGTTCTAAACGTGTCGCAAAACCACAAAACGAAATAGAAGCCGAAGTCGACAGATTCATCAAAGTCCTGCAGAACGCTGCCTGGAACAACACTCCAACTCCAAAAAGAAAAGAGAAAGCAGGTAATGAAATAAAATATCCGCCAGAAATAAAAGAACTGGTGAGAGAAAAGACGAGAGCGCGCACAAGATGGTAACAATCCCGTGCTCCCCAGCATAAAATATACTTAAACCACTTATGCAACAAGTTGAAGGAAGCAATACGAGATTACAAAAATCGGAATATCTCTACATATCTCGAAGGTCTGACTGCCGAAAGAAGTTCATATTACCCCCTCTGGAAAGCCATGAAGGGAATCAAAAAGCCTCAAATGCAATTTTCTCCCTTAAGAAAAAATAATGGCGAATGGGCAAAAGGAGATAAAGAGAAGGCGGATCTATTTGCCGAGCACCTAGAAGAAACTTTAAGCCTTTTGATGGACAGGCATTAACAGGAGGTTCTAATTATATAATTACGGCACCAGACAATTTTAGAATAAAAACAGTATCCCTACGAGAACTTAACCAAGCAATTAAAAAATTGAAAAATAACAAAGCCCCTGGTTATGATTTTATAACAGGAGTTGCCAAAGAAAGCCCTGATCAAACTGCTCCAATTTATAAATGCCGCGCTAAGATTATTAAACGTGTCAAGCCAATGGAAAGTTGCCGAAGTTATAATGGTCCCGAAACCAGGCAAATCTCTAAATGAAAAAAAGTCCTACAGACCGATATCGCTTCTGCCGATAATATCTATGCGCTTGCAACCGATCATTGAAGAGAGGCGTCTAATTCCTGATCATCAACTCGGTTTTAGAACTAAGCACTCCACAATTGACCAGGTCTTTAGAATTACGAATGAAATTGAGAAAGCCCTAGAGGGGAAAAATATATGTTCTAGCGTGTTCCTTGACGTGTCTCAAGCCTTCGATAAGGTATGGCATGAAGTCTTAAATTTTAATCCAAGTCAGGTTCTTCCAAGAGAGCTGCATACGATTCTGAAATCGTACCTGGAAAACAGAATTTTTCGTGTTAAACATGGCACCGAATACTCGGAATTTAAAGAGATCGCTGCTGGAGTTCCGCAAGAAAGTGTACTTGGTCCGGTATTGTTTTTACCCTATACTCGAGACATACCGGAAGAATCAGGTACCATAGTAGCCACGTTCGCGGACGACACGGCGATTCTAGCTACAGATACTTCAGTCGAGTTAGCTACTGGAAAGCTACAAACGGCTTTGGATAAAATCTACGAATGGACAAAGATATGGCGAATTGTTCTCAACGAGACCAAATCTACTCATGTCAATTTTACTTACCGGAAAATAAACAACTTTCCCATTTTCATTAACTCGGTACAAATACCATATGCAAAGGAAGCAAAGTATCTGGGAATGACACTAGATGTAAAACTGAAATGGAAGCCGCATGTTAAGAAGAAACGTGATGAACTCGAAAATAAATTCAGACAAATGTATTGGCTACTAGGAAGACATTCCAAGTTAAGCATACATAACAAACTGCTCATCTATAAGCAAGTGCTTAAACCCGTTTCGACGTACGGTATACAACTTTGGGGTTGTACTAAACCAAGCAACCGAAATATTCTCCAAGGCAATCAAAACAAAGTTCTAAGACAAATCGTAAACGCCCCATGGTATATCAGAAACAGTAATATCCACAGAGACAGAGACTTAGGAATACAAATTTGCTCGCAAACTCCATATTCGTCTTCACGGTCATTGTAATAATAAAATACTCCAAATTCTGGACGAGAAAAACTGCGTCGATTACAAAGAAAGGGACCATTCGATCTGGCGCGATAAGGACTATCCGCATATAATAGCGGTACTAACAGGTGCTTTTGCTGGAAAGCTACCTGCCCCACGCTAACGTTATTTGAAACGTTAATAAACACATCTTTTCAGCTATTATTTAAGAATTTTAAAAAAGTGTTCAAGAGGCCGTTATTCCCCGACTTCCCCTATACTATACATGCTCATTATATAGAGGGAGGATTTATCCGCCTCTTACAGAAGACAAACGTATTTTACTTGTTCCTGATCGAGTTATGGAATATTGAGATGTAACTACATATTGTCATCAAGATAACGATAAACAGTAATTGCAGAAAAGTTGTTCCAAAAACAATATCCAGTCTGAAACAGTATAAAGTGGGAACACTGCTTTCTGTGACATTTGTGTCCAAAACAAAATGTTATCGTTATTGATATTGATATTGCCAAAATGTTAGAGGCACTTCAACACTGGCAGTTACTACACAGTTATGTGTTATACATTTTGCTTTCAGATTAATACTACACAGTTCTAATTTGCCATTAAAATCCAAGGGCTTCAATTATCCACTTAACCAAACGAATTCTCCATAGATACTTGTATTTCTACACAAGAGGTAAAACTTAATGTGTTGCCAGAAATTGATGCTAAAATGCGATACTTCTGAAAACCCATATCACGTTTCTGTTCATTGCAACTGACACATTTCGAAATTTATTGTTGTGAAGTATGTATTTGGTAAACGATTAAAAGGACCAATCGATTAGATAATAATATGATTACGCATCACACATACACAATTAAAGATATATACTGGTAACTATTGGGGAGATGTAACATTTGCTCTACATTCATTCAGAAGAGCTCACTTCCCAAATGCCAAATGGCAGGATATTATAATATTTTATTACAATATATATTAAATCGTCGATAGGCAAACTAAGTAGGTTGAAGAGTGAGGAAAATAATACTATTAACTGTATTGCTTTCAATAAGCCTGGCCATACAAATGTAACTGCATACTCGTACTTAGACTTGACCAGATCGAGAGTGAACTATACTGCAGAAATTTGGTTAAAATAATGTTCGTAGTGGCTGTTTCGGCGTAGAAAATCCGTAGGAGGACTCAACCGAACTTCAACAACTCTACCAGGATCATCTTTATTCCACCTCCTTACTTACGAGGGTAAAGTGAAAAGTTCTCGCGTTGCCAATGAAAGACTGCGATTTTAAATTAAAAAAATGATTTTATTTTTCTACATAATTTCCATTGACTTCAACACACTTGGTCCAGCGATTCTCTAACAGCAGTATTCCTTCCTGGAAGTGAGCGTCTGAAAGGGTGTGAAAGTATTCATCTATGGCCCTCTCGAAGCGAAACGTATCCTAGAAACAATTTTTCTCAAGTTAGGGAACAGATGGAGGCATGAGGGTGCCAAATCAGGATAAATGGGGTATGCCCGAGCAAATCGTACCCCAGACCTCTTTTCGCGAACTTTAGCCTCCAGCTGGTTGGAATAATATTCGCTTGTAAGTGTTCTGCATTTTTCAAGGTAATCAATTAACAGGAACTATTTTGCATCCCAAAATACGCTGGCCATGATATTTCTCTCAGATATGATCGACTTTGCTTTCTTTGGCGCTAAACCACCGGCTTCCACCCATTGCTTCATTTGCCGTTTCATTTCTGCGGTGTACTGGTGAACCCATATCTCATCCACGATGAGAAATTGTTGCACAAAATCGTTCAGATTCCTATTGAGTTGGTTGAAAGACTGCTGCACAAATCGTTTCCGCATTTGCGTTTGATGGGCATTCAGCAAATATGGCATCCATCTTTCGCAGAGCTTTTGCCCCTCTAAGTTTTTGTGCAAGATGTTTTACAACCTTTGTTTCGATATCTCCACAGCCTCAGCTATCAGCTGAATAGGGCATCGTCAAAGAGTCAACCCGGCTTATTTTGCGCTTGGACCTAAATCCGTATCCGGCCAGGCATCAATGCATCCCCAAAGATCGACTGTTTGGTACGGTTTATGGCATGGCGGCATCTTCGGGCCTTATTTCTTTCGAAATGAGGAAGGAGACGCTTTTACCATCAATGATGCTCTCAGTTATAAAACAATGTTAACCGACTGTCAGTGATCGGAGCTCAACAACATCGTGGATCCTAGCCGTGGTTCCAACAAGACGGCGCTACGTGCCATACAAGCGACGTAACGCTCGAAGTTGCAAAGGAGAAATTTGGCGACTGAGTCATCTCATAGCGAGCGATCATGTGATCTGACACCACCCGATCTTTTTCTCTGGGGCTACGTCAAGTCCTTAGTCTACCCTAACAAGTCAACCATTTTGGACGAGCTCAAGGATAACATTGAACACGCTTTCGCCGGAATAACTCCGCACACATTGGACCGAATAATCAAAAATTGGACCGACCGCTTGAAGCACTACCAGCGAAGTCGAGGTGGCCATTTGAATGATGTGCTATTCCACACATAATGGCATAAACGTAGCTTCAGGCTGTGTGTGCCTACTTACTTACTTTAAGTGGCGTTACAGTCCGGGGTGGACCTGGGCATCAGTCAACAAGCTTCTCCAGCCAGCTCGATCCCTGGCTAGCTGTGTCCAGTTTCTTAGCCACCTGAGTCTTGGCCTTCCTCTACTGCGCTGTCCCTCGGGAGGGGATTCGAAGACTTATCGGACGGGAGCATTGTTGTCCATACGTTCTGCATGACCCAGCCACCTCAGGGGCTGACTTTCTCTCGAAGCAACCAAAAGCACTCTCATACATTTTTGATAATGTCCATGCCTCTGCACCATAGAGCAGGAAAAGGATTATTATGGTCTTAAAAAAGATGACTTTTGTTGTCCGAGAGAGGGCTTTGTTACTCAATTGCCTTCTTAGCCCAAAGAAACAGCTTTTGGCAAGCGTTATTCTCTGCTTGATCTCAGCGCTGATGTCATTGTCTGTATTTATAGCGGAGCCTAGGTAGATAAAGTCCTTAAGTACCTCAAAGTTACGAGTATATCTGTTGAGGGTGTCATTCTGCCCGAGACGTCGGTATTGGTTGTACTTTTTGGTTGACAGTATAAACTTGATCTTGCCCTCATTGACCGCTAAACCCATTTTCGCCGCTTCCATCTCAATACTCGCAAAAGCGCCACTGACATCACGCTACTTTCTTTCAATCATGTCAATATCGTCGGTGTATGCGAGTAGTTGGACGGACTTTTGAAAGATAGTGCCTCTTGTGTTTGCTCTTGAGTTTTACACTGGACATCAAAGGTTTCGGTGAGATCTTTACCGACCTTGATGGAGCAGCGTGCATTCTCCATCGTCATCCTGCACAGACGGACGAGTTTGGCAGGGATCCCGAAACAAAACGTTGCTCTGTATAGCTGGTCTCCATAGATTCTGTCATAAGCGGCCTTAAAATCGAAAGATAGGCGGTGTGTATCGATCTGAAGCTCATAAGTTTTCTCCAAGATCTGCAGTAGTGTGAATATCTGGTCGATAGTGGACTTTCCTGGCCTGAAGCCACACTGATATGGACCTATCAGAATGTTGACGAACGGCTTCAGGCGTTCACACATTGAGGCGGATAAGATCTTATATGCGATGTTAAGGAGACTGATGCCTCTGTAGTTGGCGCAGGTCAGAGGGTCTCCTTTCCTGAGGATCGGGCAAACAATGCTGAGGTTCCATTCATCGGGCATACTTTCGTCCGACCATATTTAAGAGATGAGTTGGTGTATGCTCCTTAGCAAGTCATCACCTGCCGCTTTGAAGAGCTCGGCGGTCAGGCCATCCGCTCCAGCAGCTGTGACCCTACTACGATGTTCCCGTGTTCGTCTCTACAGGCTTCGGTTCGGGGCTTGTGTCCGTGGCATGTTATTTTTACCTTTTGGTAAAACTTCCGAACCTTATTCCTGGAGTAGCATCTCTCAATTTCCTCGACCGCACTTTCTTCTTCCTCCTGAGAAGCCGGTGTTCGTCTCTCCTCTTCTGCTCATAAAGCTCATGATCAGCTCTGGTCCTTCTATGCAGCACCGCTTTATATGCATCTTGCTTAGCTGCATGTGCTTGCCGGCATTCGATGTCGAACTAGGGGTTTCGTTGTGGTGGATGAGTGAAACCCAGCACATCTAAAACGGCATCTCTGATGGCTGTGCGTGCCATAGTGGATAAATTCGAGTCAATATATTCACCATTGAATCATCTTGTTACAGTGAGACATATAGACGTAAAGATCTTGGGCTGAATCCTCTTAATCATTTGAAGCGTTGAGACACCCACAATAGGGTTTCGCAGAAGTTTAAAGAAAATCCCGAATTTCATCACAAAATTATCTTCAGCTTTGAAGCTCATTTTTAGCTAAGTGGCTTTGTTAATAACCAACGTTTTCGTTATTGAACAGCAACATTATGCTTCGAGAGACTCCATTGGGTTCACAAATTTCATGCCGGAGGTGTGATTGAAGCGTATTTATTCGTCGATGAAAATGTTTGCCATGTTACAATCAATGGGGATCGCTATCCTTTCATATTAGAACATTATTAGGGCTCAACGCCAACGATGGAGCGTGCGTCGGCGTTATCAAAAAAATTTCGGTTAAATTGTTTTCCAACTTTATGGAGTAAATTTTCAAGGTTTCTCTGGAATCGTTAAAGAGGTTATGACCATGGATCTGGAATTTTTGCCTTTACTCCTGGACTTATCGTATACAAAATATTTGGTCAAAAGGAACAGGGGTAGTTCTGATAATTGGTTACATTCAGACAGAACGGCGGACAAGCCGACTGATGGTACTATACAAACTCGTCTAGTAGGCCGTTCAGTTCGATTGAGTTGTTAAACTTACACTTCGATATTGTTACTTTTATTTGATCGGATGGACACCTTTCTTGGCTTTTAACCCTACCGTCGATGATTAATTATTCTCAGAAGCAGAATGTGGATGGTTCTCTAGTTTAGCAAGCTGCAGAAGTGAATTGTTAATACCCTCACCAGCTATTACTATATTATCGTTATATTACTAAATGTTCTTACTAATTTCAAAACGTTCCTATTTGGGTTTGTTGATTGATATGTTCTTTTTACTTTTTACTAAGACTTTTGAACTCTGCTCCATCAGTAGCCTGTACCCATTTCCTTGATGTACCTCTTCTAATAATTTTCACTCCTCCTCAAACGTTCGTGTAGTTTAGCGGATCATAGCAACATTAATTATAAAATTTCTCTAATTGACTAAAAGCAACAGCGCAGTGCCCAGTTACAATGTCAACAGGTACTCTACTGTCTTTCCAATTAAGAGAGAGTAGGCAAGTTGCTGACGTCTTAGAAATCTCGGAGGGAATTTGTTTGGTCTGCTGGCAACCTGTACGCCAACTGCGACAATGTTAACATGAAATCCAACTGTCAACAAAAGCCCCAACCAAGAATGCAGACAGTCTTAACACAGGTTTGGTTCTGGAAAACATCCCTCTGGCATTACCCAGTAAAATTCATCGGTGATTACATTATTCGTGCTCGAATTGTGATCTGACTAAATAAGATTTACTTAATCCTGCCTTTCATCTCCATTTAGACTTGTTTTGCTTTCTCGAGCTTACAAGTCGTGACACGACGGTGTTTTTAGTGCAGCTTGTATGTCGCGCGACAGTTACAGATGCTTTCAAAACCATCTCTTAATAAAACAGAGTCAAAAGACAGTCGGTGAGCAAGGTCATCAAAACTCCAGGACATGTTTTACCAAAGTGTAACTCTTTTTAACTTAAAAGTTGGCTTTGAGGGTTCTGCCCATGATATGAATATTAAGGGAAAAAGATAGATCAAGCATATAATGCGTCTTTATCTGGCAAAGCACCCAAATATTTAGAATAATTGGAACATACGGTGAAGTCGGAGATTCTGAATAACCACATTGGTCCGTCTCGTGAAGGAAAGAATTTCAGTTTTAAAAACTCAAGCTCAACGCCCATTTCCAACGTAGCAATTCTCGGTCACATCTATTGCTTCATTATCTTGAGAGGAGATAGTCCTTGAGTATGGTGAAACAGAATGTACAGCTTCTTCATCTGCATATGCCTGAGCAAAGACGTCAGAATTTTTTTTAGAGTGTTAAGCAGTGAATTGACCAGTATGCATTAATACGAGTATAATAACAATGCAGACTTGATGCCACCATTTGAACTACCAGACCTTACCTCCGCCGTCACATATTGAAAAGAGTCAGTGTCCACATTAAGCGTCAAAAGTTTCATCGTCTTAAGAATCCTGAATGTTGGTGAAAATGTTTTGCGCGAATTTCTTCTTGTCGAGCAGGCTTTCAGTTTTGCTGACCAATTTGAGAAGTGAAGTGGCGATGGTGATGGCGCGATAGTTAGCTCATTGGACTATTACGCAGACAGTCTGGGTTCGATTCCTGGCTGGGTCACCATTAATTTTTCAAATCGCCATCACCCATTCGGCGGGCAATGGCAAACTCCCGAAAGTAAAATTACCTACGATAAAGCTTCTAAGGAGTGCCGTTCGGACTCGGCGATAAACCGTAGGCCCCGCTCAGATGTGATAAAAATGAAAACATGAGCAACACAAATGAGTGCCAAGAAGCTAGGCCATGGCCCATACCGGGATGCCAGCGTCACAGTGTTTTTTGTTTTGTTTAACTCAAAAGAGACTCAACCCTTCTTTTTATATTCTTTGACTTCAGAGATATCAGACTTCTATTTTTTTTAAGCCTCTTGGGGGCACATAACTACTATTTCAAATTTTCGGTATAATGACTATGCTTATAGTACAGCAGCGGTGTGGAATTTATGATATTTTTCACAGTTGGCAGGAGAGTCTGTACGTTTTTGTAGTATAACTGAATAAAGTCCATAGGTGACAGGCGACTTTAAGTCATCGAAGGACGCACTACAGCCAATGACTGATGTAAGACGTTTGTCCATGTCCAATACGGAATACGGTGTAGAATGTACCTACATTCTCTCTGACAGCGACTTTGGAAATCCTGTTAATTTTTATGTTATTTACATTTATGTAAGTCAATTACGGTGGATCCAGACTGTTGATAAGCTAGTTTAACCATATCAGTTAATACTCGAAAAGTATATATGTATGTTGCGCAGTCATAGGACCCTATTTCTTACTCCACAATATATTTCATTAATGTCCATAATAAATCCATTACCCATACTATTCCACGGCTTAAAATGTGTGAATTTTCAGAACTCCTGAATCTAACCACCATTGTCGGCTAATGTATTGAAATTCGTAAAGTGGACATCAAACAGCAATAACCATTAACTTAGTGAAACGACAGATTCCCAGGATCCGATGAGCTCCTGTGGGAAAATAGGCCAAAACTACCAGTTCCCTATTAAAGATTATGCGAACAGATTCGCTAATTATTAATTTCCTTCTTTAATTCTTCAGACTGTTAATTAAATCCATTATGCCTGCCTTTACATAAGCGCTGACTTAAGAGAATTTCTCCCGAAACCTTTACAATTTGTTTGCTTTATTACTTCAATATTGAGGTAGTCGATCCCATCCTTGAATAAATTCCGAGAAGATACTTTCAATATTGGTTTGTAACCCAACAGGTATCTGCTAAATTGTTCCTTTCATCGTGAGAAATGCCTAATGAATAGCTTTTGTTGAATCAGGATTCGAATGACTTGTTTGTTTAAGGATTCGAAATTGGCTCGATAAGATTTCCTCTGGCAAGTCAAGCTACAAGTACTCAATCATTATGCAAAGATCTGTTTAATTTTAATTTGCTAATTCGTACAACTTGGACGAAATATTTGTCCTACCTCATACTACGAATTCCCGTTACTGTTTGAGTAAATTATAAATGTATCTCGATCATAAATTTGTGAGATGTAACTGCCAGTTTTGTGCTTGTTTTCTTTTAATTTTTTTTTTTTTTGGATTTTAAGGAGAAGTCTCTCATTTTCAAGTTTTTAGAAATGTTTTCTATCTTTATCCATAAATGTAGCATTTTGATTGATGATTTAAAAAATTGAAACCACTTTGAAATAAAATATTCTAACTCGATTTAATACTCGAAGTAGCGAGAATAAAAGTCTTACTGTCAGGCGCCAACGTTCTAACAATTTGCAATATAATACTTCAGGGCAAATTTAATTTTGAAAATTTTAGGCATCTCAAAAAAGGTATTCGTGTCCTTGATCTACTCAGAATTTAGCTAAGAGCAAAAACGTGTTGGAAATTTAAATGGAAAAAAATGGAAATAATAAAAATCAATTTTCATCCTGCAGGCACAATTTACATGAAATGATTCTTTTTTACCTGTCATTCGGGTTATGGTGTTTTCAAATTTACAAATTGATACCAATATCTTCTCACGCATAAAGTGATGTGGAATTGAGGCGCGGAAAGACTGTTATGGGAAATTTTATTTAGAGATACTACGATTTCTGTTTTACGTATTTTTTTGAGATAATTTTTTCATTTAGAAAAGTGCAATATACAACACAGAATGTAATTGATTTTGAACTTTTTTTTAAATCTATTAGCAGATCTTCCTTAGGATAAACACTTCTTCTTTTTCTTTAGGTGGCGCTACAGTCCGGGGTGGATCTGGGCCTCAGTCAACAAGCTTCTCCAGCCAGCTCGATCCCTGGCTAGCTGCCTCCAGTTTCGCACGCTAAGTTGGCTGAGGTCCTCTTCCACTTGCGTGCGCCACCTGAGTCTTGGCCTTGACAGCATATACTTGGTCTTGCCCTCATTGACCGCTAAACCCATTTTCGCCGCTTCCGTCTCAATACTCGCGAAAGCGCCACTGACATCACGCTGCTTTTTCCCGATTATGTCAATATCGTCGGCGTATGCGAGTAGTTGGACGGACTTTTGAAAGATAGTGCCTCTTGTGTTTGCTCATGAGTTTTGCACTATTCTTTCAAGTACGATGTTGAAAAAATCGCATGACAGCGCATCGCCTTGTCTAAATCCTTTCTGGACATCAAAGGTCTCGGTGAGATCTTTACCGACCTTGATGGAGCAGCGTGCATTCTCCATCGTCATCCTGCACAGACGGACGAGTTTGGCAGGGATGCCAAAACTAGACATTGCTCTATATCGCCGTCTCTATAGATGCTGTCATACGCGGCCTTAAAGTCGATTAATAGGTGGTGGGAATCGATCTGAAGCTCATGGGTCTTCTCCAAGATCTGCCGTAGTGTGAATATCTGGTCGATGGTGGACTTTCCTGGCCTGAAGCCCCACTGATATGGACCTAACAGGTTGTTGACGAACCGCTTCAAGCGTTCAAACAATACGGCGGATAAGATCTTATATGCGATGTTAAGGAGACTGATGCCTCTGTAGTTGGCGCAGTTCAGAGGGTCTCCTTTCTTGAGAATTGGACAAATAATGCTGAGGTTCCATTCATCGGGCATACTTTCGTCCGACCATGTTTTACAGATGAGTTTGTGTATGCTCCTTACCAAGTCATCGCCTGCCGCTTTGAAGAGCTCGGCAGTCAGGCCATCCGCTCCAGCAGCTTTGTTGGACTTAAGCTTCGATATGGCTATCTTCATTTCATCCAGGTCGGGTGAACGGAATTGTTGGTCATCATCGTTCAGGTTGAAGGGTTGATTCTGCCTAACAGCGGTATTTGGTCCGTCATCGCCGTTATACAGTCTGCAGAAATGATCTTTCCAAATCCTCAGCATCGACTGCGATTCTACTACGATGTTCCCTTGTTCATCTCTACAGGCTTCGGTTCGGGGTTTGTTTCCGTGGCATGTTATTTTTACCTTTTGGTAAAACTTCCGAACCTCACTCCTGGAGTAGCATCCTCAATTTCCTCGATCGCGCGCTTCTCATGCTCTTTCTTCTTCCCCCTGAGAAGCCGGTGCTCGTCTCTCCTCTTCCGCTCATAGAGCTCATGAGCATCTCTGGTCTTTCTAAGCAGTACCGCGTTATATGCATCTTGCTTTGCTGTATGTGCTGTATGTACCCATCCCATCAGAAGCGGCATCTCTGATGGCGTTTTGGCAGTGTTTCCAATGGTCTTCGATGCTTGATGCTGGCGGCATTGGACCTCTTAAGAGATTAAGAGACACTCGATCGGAAAAGGACTTGGCGATCTCTTGCGATTGTAGCCGTCTGACGAGGCGTGCGCGCATTCGGCTACGAGGCGTTCGTTCGTTCACCTGCCGGAAACCCAAGACTTTTTCCTTGAGTTTCCATTCAAAAACAAATTTGCATTCAAATATGCGCTGCTTTTACCGTCGATAACAATCGCCGTAGTAGAAGCCGCAGTTTTTCATCCTTTTTCTGTCCAGCCCATCATATTGCATTTCTGGAATGGAGGTGATCTCTGGTTTGCAGCAGTCTAGAGCCTCTGCTAGTTTTTCGGCTGCACGTAGCCTATTAGGGGTGCTAACATTCCACATGCATATCCGCACCTTGTTATCTTTAATACGTTTGCATGGGTTGTCAACAATAGATGTAAAGGTGCTGACAATTTAGCATTGCAAGATCCATTTAGAATCAGCAGTATTATGGCCTTCTATCACTTAGTTTTAAAATACCTTCGATCGTGTTCAAGAGTTCAGTTGTCAAGATGAGTTCTACACTGTTTATGTTTCCGAGAGTTTAAAGCTTGATTTCTTCGTTACATATCGTTCTGACCTTATATTGTCGTTAATCGTAGTACTTCGATTTATGGCGACTGTTATGAAAAAAAAAACTTTCGAGTTTTATAATCTTGAAATTAATTAATCAAAAATTCAAAGAGCACTCAAGTCGGAAGAAACAAATGCATGCTGCTCTTATTTATTAGTTGAATTATAAACAAGCAAAATGCGGATCGAGTAAGGACCTTCTTTGCATTGAACTTTCTTTTTCTTTTATGATACCTATATAGCTGAAGTATACATATCTGGCATTTTAATTCGAAATTACGAAAGTACGAAATATATTTCTTCTGATTGAATGTATTGTATCATGTTGCTCACAATGCTCTGTTAAATGTCAAGGACTTGAATGCAAGCAAGCATATACAAAGGTTGTCTGAAAAGTTTCCGACCGAACAATGATTTTTATTTTTCTGCATAGTCTCCTTGTAACTCTACACACTTCTCCCAGCGTTTTTCTCTGCAAAATAATTGTTCAAGATGGTGATTGCCTCCTCATTTGACGAAAATCTCTGTCCTCAGAGCGCAGTTTTTAGATGAGGGAACAAAACGAAGTCGTTTGGGGCTAGATCTGGTGGAAAAGGCGGATGGTCAAGCAGTTTAATTCGGAATTCATGGATTTTCGCCATGGCAACCGCTGAGGTGTGAGACGGCGCGTTGTCTTGGTGAAACAGGATTTTCTTTTTCTGCAAATGTGGCCTTTTTGCGCAATTTCTGCCTTCAGCTTAGCAAGTAATGATGCGTAGTATGCTCCTGTAATGGTTCTTCCTTTTTGAAGATATGTAATCGATTACAATAACTCCTTTACTATCCCAAAAACCAGTCGCCATCACTTTCCCAGTCGAAAGTCCACTGTTTTGACTGAATTTTTGTTTCGGGCGTATAATGGTGAATCCAAGTTTTATCTACATTAATTAATCTGCGCCAAAACTCGGATTTATTGCGCCTAAGCTGCACCAACAGAACGTTGGAAATGTTATATGAACACGTTTGTGGTCTAACGTAAGCAAACGCGGCACCCAACGCGCGGACAGCTTTCTCATGCCTAAATCTTGATTTAATATGTAACAAACACGTTCTTTGGACATTTTCATAACGTCTACTATCTCTCTCACTTTAATTTGGCGGTCAGCTAACGCCATTTGTTTAACTTTAGCAATGTTATCGTCAGTGGTTGCAGTTTTTGGACGTCCCGAACGTTCATCATCTCACAAGCTCTTACGGCCACGTTTAAATTCAGCTGCCCAAAATTTCAGTGTAGTAAATGATGGTGCAGAGTCCCCATACACAGAGTCCAACTCATTTTTGATTTGCGTAGGCGTATTGCCTTTCAAAAACAAGAATTTAATAACAGCTCGATATTCAATTTTTTCCATTTTCACAAAAAACACTCACATCGACTCACTCAAACGACTGTCAACTAAAAACTGCGCGTCCAAAATAACTGAAACTTCGGTAAGTAACTCTCAAAAGATGCAGAAATAGCATTCACTAGCTTTTATTGACGAGTGCAGCTATCTTTACGTTGTGGTACGAAACTCTTCAGACAACCCTCGTATAACCATACAAGCAATGTTATTATGTTAAATAAGGTTTTCCACGTTTCTTATGCATAGGTCCTGTTCAAAGGCTTACAATTTAAACGTCGTTACTCTAAAAGCAAATCCCATGTCCAGAGGAAAATTCAGCTTGTGTATTTCTCTCGTTCGTTTTGAACTTTGAACACAGTCCAATTTCGCTGCACAAATATTTGCTGTGGCAATTTCCCGACTGCTACTTGAAGTCGGAATCTATTTCATTAATGAAGCATCATCGAGCAGTGTCATGCAAAGAAATGTTTTTAACTCCGAATGTTGTAACTGACGAGTGGAATGAACTTTAAGTGCTTACACATGAAAAAGGAAAGTATCACAGGAACTAAATCACTCTGTTGATTTCAGCGTTCAAATTTCCATACACGAGTGTGCAAATAAAAAAAAAAAATAAAAATATATATTGCTGTATCTATATAGTCTCACACAAAATCAATCTGAGGTTGTTAAGCCAAGGTTCGATTCATTGCAAGTGGTTTGAATAGATGAGCGTTCTGCGAAAAATTTAATTTTGTGGACGACAAATTGTAGCAAAAAGAGTTTAAGAGCTATTTCTTGGTATTCAGCTTCAAACACTACTTTAATGAGGCAACTGGCAACAGTGTCTTGGGGTTTTGGTAAGTGATTGAAAAGTACAGTCCTCTAGAATATGGGTAACTGGAATCTTTGAGAGTGCAGTAATTTGTAGGATTGCAAGCTCATTGCTCTGAGGTGAGATGTTTCGCAGATGGAGTTAGTTTGGGCGCCATAATTGACCAATTGTGGGTAGAAATCATACCCACAAATACTTGACGTAGACACAACAATATGGCAGCGTCACCTGCATGCATAAGAAACAAACATCTGTGACAACAAGTGTGGGAGATGATATTGAATTATCTGCATCAACCGCAACAGCGTTTTTGGGAAAATATCATACCGGATTCGTATTAAATACTCGTAGTACATATGTTGCAGGAACCAAAGCCACGAGACCATGCCTGGAATAAGCGAACTCCCTTATTTGATCGTGTTTAGTGATGAACTCGCTTTTGGTTTAAATTAGAGGACGAAGTGCGCTGAAAAGCGCACACATTTCCAATCTTGACCCCGACACCATTTCACAATACTTTTAAAGCCATTTTGTCAAATAGTTGAGAGTTTTTTAAGTCAACGCATCTTCTCGCTCGACATCGCAGTATAGCCCACAATTTTCTTAACTCTCCGAAACAGTGCAAGTTAAGGGAGCAAACTTGGGGTTATGTCTAATTTTTAGTTATTCACTAGTTGATATCTGTTAGTTCGTGTCAAAAACAAATTATAATATACCTTAGTACATAGAAATGTTGCGTGTCAATGAAGAAAATTTACATCTTGAATTGAGCGAATATTAGATGCTTCAAAGGGTTGATTTCAAGCAATGGGATGACTGCGACTTCGTATGTCGTTTTCGTTTCTTAAAACGGCCGTCAATGATGGTGATCGAACTAATACAGGATTCGTTACTGTGCAGCGAGAGAAAGTACAATACATTGCGGCATGATTTAAATGAATGAAGGTATTTGATAGATTGTTGTATTTTTTCCTATTTGTAAAAAGGTGGCGTGAATTACGGCCAATTACGCAATTACTAATCATGTCACAGTATTGTTGTAAATTTTCCCGCAACAAGGTTTACCCTCTTCCTTGTTTTTCTCCCTTCGTTCCCTCTTTTCTTTGAGTGGGAAGACCGAGCTCTGGCGGAGGTGGAGGGCAGCCATGATCCCATCAGCCATTAGCCCACCGACCACAGACCTCGGAAAGGACCCACATAGGTTCACGGGCGGTTTTATCCTCAGAGGAGGACGAGGTGGTTCGGTCGGTGAAGCCCTAAGGACGGTAGGGAGACTCCCGACGAACCAGGAGCCCAGGGTGCGACAGGAGATCGATCAGGATCACCGTTGTCGGAGCCCATAGGCTAAACGGGAGGCTCGCAAGGGGCTGCATCAGACAGGGCGACTGAAAGTCATCGACGGGTGAGGACGGACGGTCCTTGTAAGCCAGACACCCCAACACGATGATGATGGGTGGGGGAGGACGATCCCCGGAACTTACACCCCAACGAAAGCCAAGTTATATAAAGGCTTGAGGATTCCCACATCTTGCCATCGATGTGGAGACAAGAAGCATCACATCTCGTAATCGATGTGGATGCTAACGTTGAAATGTGTAAGGGGGAAGAAATGACGATTTCTTGTATAGCTACACCCCCAACGAGGGAGCTACGGAGGAGCGACGGTGGTGTGTAGGCGGACAGCCGGCATACGCACCAGCTGTAAAAGTCAGGTTCGATGGGTGAAGGGACGACGACCCCTTTGAAGACAGCACCCCACCGATGGAGCAGCAGAGGCTGTAGGCGGACGGCCGAGACAGCCTCCAACGTGGGAACATAAAAACATTAATAAAAATAACAATAACCAAAAACAATAAACCACATCAAATATAAACAATAACAACAACAAAAAAAAAATAACAACAACTATAAACAATAACAACAACAACATAATAAAAACAAAACCATAACGAAATACCAGGCGGGCAGAATGGCCCACAACATAAACGAAAAAAAACCGAAAAAGTAAAATACATAATTATGTTAGGAATGACCCGCTATTGGTCAGTCCCCCCATTCCCCTTAAATCTGAACGCCGATCCGACGGAGTAAGTAGGGACCCGGGGTATATTAGCACAAAGGCACATATACTTAGCTTTGTTTGGGGCGGCGGTTTAGAGAATGGCTAGACCGGGGTATAATCAGATTAGGATTATACCCACACAACCTTCCTCCTTCGTCCCAACACTCCAGTGACCATCGATCATACTTTCTTTCTCCTTCGCGGTTGTTGTTGTTTTGCAATTTTGTTTAGTTCGATGGGGGAAAATTAGCCGGGGATCAGCAATGAGAGAAACGTTGCTTCTCGTAATTTTCAATGCAATTCCAGTGTCTAGGGAAATAGCTAGGCATAGCTAGGATCCACAAGCTCTCATAAACTCGCTCTATGGAGTTCCCAGTTATCACTGGAAGCGGGAGAGAACTCAGTTTCTGAGGAGTTTAGAATGAGAGTGAACAATTGGAATCAATTGGAATGTGTGAGAGGCCTAGTTGGACACGGGAGCACACACTAGCAAGGTTTGCTAGTTGTGTAGCTGGAAACCCCGTTGTTGGGTTCACTAGAGCCAAATGAATGTGTGTGTGAGTGAGTGTGAGAATGCGTGTGAGAATCTGTCGAGAGCTTGGGGAAAGGAAAAGATCTGGAAGTCACTTTTTTAGGAGTTTAGAATGAGAGTGAAAAATTGGAAACAATTGGAATGTGTGAGAGGCCTAGTTGGACACGGGAGCACACACTAGCAAAGTTTGCTATTTGTGTAGCTGGAAACCCCGTTGTTGGGTTCACTAGAGCCAAATGAATGTGTGTGTGAGTGAGTGTGAGAATGCGTGTGAGCATCTGTCGAGAGCTTGGGGAAAGAAAAAGATCTGGAAGTCACTTTTTTAACGACCAGCAAATATAGAGGGTCAAACAGAGTTTTTTTTGCATTGATTGTGGAATTGCGGAAAGCAATTTTTCTTCAAAAAAAAAATTAAAGTAGAAAAAAATTTCCTTTTAACGTAGAGTCGCCAGTTTTGTTTTTCGGCGGACAGAAAGGGAAAAGGAGGAGAAAGTAAGGAGAAGGGAAGAGACAAGGGAACAGGAGTCGCAGGAAGAAGGGACTAGGAAGACTGTGTCAGAAGGGACATAGAACCGCCAGGAACTAAAGATAAGTATAGTGAAAAGTGCAGTGCAGTATAGAGAATCGTTTTTTTTAAGCTAAAGTGAACATAAGACTCCGGTAGGCCGCGCGTGCGAGAAATCTCGAGAAGTAGACGAGACACGCGACCCGTTAGTTTGCTTCTCTTTTGCCGTTCGGGACTGTTGAAATAGCGGGTCACTCTATCGACGAGTGTTCCGTTAATTTTTTTTTCTGTTTTCAATAAATCGTCGTGCTCCAACGGAGCCTTTATAACGTTTAAAAACATCGTTTTTTTTATTCTTTTTGGTGTCGTTGTTTTCTGTTCGGGGAAGATTTTTCCGCCGTTGGAGATTCGGTTTTTTTCGGTTTCGTGATTTTACCAAGGACAAAAAAAAAAATCACGTGGCTCTCAACTTCGGTTTTTCTGTTGATTTTTTTTCGCCCAGGTTTAGCGGCCATTAACGCGCTACCTGGAGGTTAAACGAACCCAGAAGGTTATTTTTGATTCGGGCCAACTGTGTTTGTTGCCGGGAATCAATCCTAACAGTATTATGCTCTGGGTTATATCCAATTGGCAATTATTGACTTTATAAGGGTAAAGATTACAACTGCGCACTTGATGTTGAAACGTTTGTCCAGAGCTCTTGCCAGTCTTGTTGCACGGTCCATTCGTATGCCGGAAACGCAAAACAAACGGCTGGCAAGCAGCAAGGGACTTTTTTACGATAGCGAAATTTCCTCTAACAATTGGTTTGATGGAATCTACACATGTTCGCATTCAATCACCAGGTGGAACTGGCGCAGAAAATTTTAGAAATCGTAAGGGATGGTTCTTCCTCAGCGTTCAAACTGTGTCCGCAGGGAATTTGAAAATAAACAATATCGTGGCTCGTTGGGATGAAGGAGAGTTCGAGCATTTTATTCTTATTGGAGATATACGAGCTGCCATGCAATGACTTTCCTGAACGTCGGTCGCAAATACTCTTGAGAATCTGTTCACATGGTGTTTGTAAAAGACCGTTTCCACTGGCTTAAGGCGTAGAGTGGAAACAGTTCAATCAAACATAGTCGCTTGTGCCGTTCTCCATAATACAGCCATCTACTCGTTTATAAATAAATCACAACTACCACCGGAGATCTCAGAATTCGCTTATATGCTAGCCGCTGCAGATGTTCAGTCAAGAATGCTTTTGGGAGCATTATTAGCAGCCTATGTTAAGTCGCTAGCTGAATACGTAAATTTGATATATTATTTTCTTGATTAAATTATAATTAAAAATAAAACTGGGCTAAGAGCTTTATTGAATAAATATACGAGGGCGGGTCGATAAGTCCGTGACTTTTTGAATTTCTGACCTCTTTACTGAAACAGCAACACTGCTCCTGTCAACAGGCATCTGTCAGTTGACTCCTGTCAAAATTTAAACTTGCTGCGTCAGTTAGTTTGTGTTTGACAGCTATTTTTATCAGACTACTCACTAATTTGAGGAGAAAATGGAAAAAAGTGAATTTCGTGTGCTTATTAAGCATTATTTCTTGCGAAAAAAAACCATTACCGAGACCAAGGCTAAGCTTGATAAATACTATGGGGACTCTGCACCATCGATTTCAATGGTAAAAAAGTGGTTTACTGAATTTCGTTGTGGCCGTACAAGCACTGAAGATGCCGAACGTCCTGGACGCCCAGTTGAGGTCTCTACACCCGAAACAATCGAAAAAATTCACGGTATGGTGTTGGCCGACCGAAGATTGAAAGTGCGAGAGATTGTGGAAGCCGTAGGGATCTCGCATGGCTCAGTGGTTTCAATTTTGAATGATCACTTGGGCATGAGAAAGCTTTCCGCAAGATGGGTGCCGCGTTTGCTCACAGTCGACCACAACCGCAATCGTGTAACAACTTCACAGGAAGGTTTGGCGTTGTTTAATCGCAATATGGAGGAGTTTTTGCGCCGTTTTGTAACCGTGGACGAAACATGGATCCATCACAACACACCAGAGAACAAACAACAGTCAAAACAGTGGGTTTCTAAGGGTGAATCGGCGCCAAAGAAGGCCAAGGTGGGTTTGTCAGCCAATAAAGTTATGGCGACTGTTTTTTGGGATGCACGCGGGATAATCCACATTGACTACCTTCAAAAGGGAAGAACAATCAATGGGGAATATTATGCCAACTTATTGGACCGATTCAATGACGATTTAAAAAAAAAAACGACCTCATTTGGCCAAGAAAAAAGTTCTTTTCCACCAAGACAATGCAAGGGTGCACACATGTGCAGTTGCCATGGAAAAAATCCATGAATTGGGCTATGAATTGCTCCCTCATCCACCCTATTCTCCAGATTTGGCTCCGAGCGACTACTTCTTGTTCCCAAACCTGAAGAAATGGCTTGGTGGAAAAAGATTTGACTCCAATGATGAAGTCATCTCGCAAACAAAGGCCTATTTTGAGGACCTCGACAAATCATTTTTTTTGGAAGGGATAAAAAAATTGGAGAAGCGTTGGACAAAGTGTATAGAGCTCAAGGGAGACTACGTTGAAAAATAAAATTATTTTTTTATCAAAAAATCTGTGTTTTAATCCAAAAGTCACGGACTTATTGACCGGCCCTCGTACATTAATACTTAAAAAGAATGCATTTATGTAGGTATGGCATTGTTTTTATTAATACTCCTTTTTGCCGCTGTGTAAATGTTTGCTCAATGTGATCGGAACCAGTTCCTCAAACGAATGAAATAAATCTCCTTATTGTAAACAATTAAATTTCTTGTTCGGTGCTATTCAAGGGCTAAATGTTTCCGATCCAGTTCAGCTCATTCAAACTCGATTTCGGCTAGTTTTAGATCTAAGGATCCGTTGTTGTTGCTTTTCTTCTGATGATTTCAGATTTTTATTTGGGATTTCTTCCTTTTCCATTTTACGTTGACGGTTGTGCAAAAAAGCGTTTAAAGGGTTCCTTAGTTCTACCTTCCCCAAGTACGATCAGCAACTGTATCTTTAACTTGATTGTCAATTAGCTGTATTTATGTGCCTTGACATTCTCGTCCACATCCCTTACGTTTAATCAAAAATTGACATCGTCGATAATGATATCTTCTAAGGAAATTCCTTGCATCTGACCTGCAGATGAAGTAATTTTCTGGCTAGCGAATTACAGTGCGAATTGTTAGCTGTTAAATGGTCGCCATTACCGAATACCGCAGCAAGATCCACCGTTGAATGAGTCAAAAGAACCGGTGTGGATGAGAATGAGTGCGTGAATCTGCCGGGAATTTGTGGAATGGAAAATATCTGGAAGTCACTTTTGTGACGACCAGCAGTAGTTGAAGGTCAAACTAGAGTTTTCGATTCGTGCGTTTTTTGTTAAATTGCGAAAAGAAATATTTCTTATTAAAGAAAGAAAAGTTAGTCAGTTGGTAGAGTAGAGTCGCGAGTTTTTTTGGCTTCTGGAAAAGAGGCCGGTAAGGGAAAAGAGGATAAGGAGAAAGGAAGGAGATTATAGGGATTATTCAGGAGTATTTGGACGAGGAAAACGGTGTCAGGAAAGGGCACAGGAACCGCCAGGAACAATAGCTAAGTTTTGTGTATTGTAAAATAGTGCAGTGTAGTGGAAAGTGAAAGTGGTGAAGTGGAAAGTGAGACTCTGGTGGGCCGAGCGTGCGAAACAATCTCGAGAAAAGGCGAGACAACCGACCCGTTAATTTATTTTTTTTGTGGGTTCGGGACTGTGGAAATAGCAGGTCACTCTAGCGACGTGTGTTCCATTAGTTTCAATTTTAATAAATCGTCGGGCACCAACGGAGCATTTATAACGTCCTTTTCTCTTTTTTCGTCGTTGTTTCCTTTTTCGGGGAAGATTTTCTGTTGTTTTGAGGTTCGGTTTTTTGTTGGTTTCTTTTATTCCAAGGTTTCATGATTCCTTAAGGATCACGTGGCGCTCAATTACGTTTTGATTTTGTTTCCCAGGTTTAGCTGCCATCAAAGCGCTACCCGGCGTGTGAACGAACCCACATTTGAAATCAGCAGTGGGGATTCCAAGGTTATTTATGATTCTTGGCAACGGCCACTTGTGAGTTGTTCAAGTAGTGAACAGAGCTAATTTTAAAATTGTCGATCAAATCTTGAGTTGAGGACAAATCTGAAGTTGGTCATAGCAAATCCAAATCCAAATAAGCAACCCTTTCTTGATTTGTAGCAATCGCCGTAGTAGATAGAATTTTTCTAATGATTTTTGCCTGGTACACTTCATTCCCAATATAGTCCGCATACCCCAAAGTTGCTCTAAATGGTAGTATTCATCAAAAAGCGTAAGCTGACTTGTGATATGGACTCCAACGTTGATCCATTTTAAAAATTCCCGCGCCGCTATCCTGACAAAATAGAACTGTCCTAGTTCCCACCCACTTGTTTGCAGACGCCATTAATGTCCCACTTCAGTCGAAGGTACTAGTCTTCGAGGAAGAGAGCCATCGATTTAAGTTACAGGATGGTAATAAGGTCTATTGTCGCAATTTTTCCGAAGCAAATCATGCTTTGGTTCTCTTATTCTGATAACGTCAAAATTGATCCCGTGCTTTAATAAATATTTTCGGCAGCAACACCTATTATCGTTCCGAAAATTGCGCGATGCAGCTACCTTTTTCTTAATGCAGTGGTATCTAGAGTTGGTCATTCGTTTCCACTGGTATTCGTCGTTTGTTCTATTTTTACATATCTAAGGTTTTATTCAAAAGAATTCGACTTGGTTTCGATAAAAAAATACCAGAGACTACTAGTTAAGTTGTCATAAACGTGTCTTTTAATTATAATTTTATCTTAGGAACAAGCATATAATTTATTTAAAGAAAAATCGTTATAAATTGAAGGCTTTCTGCTTTTCTCATTTAATATAAATGATTACCGTCATTTCTATTAATTTTCAAGTGGTCTTTCATTCTCATTGTTGTCATTTGCATGACGTTTTTTTTTATTTTTTTATTGTTGTCCAATTTTGTTTTCCAAAATTACCGAATTCACTTCTCGTTTACTAAAATCAAAATTGACAAAACAAAAGCGGTCCATTGTCTCTTCTTTTTGAGCCTAAATAGCAGGCAATTTCTCAATGTCAAGTTGGTATTTGTTCAATTTAATTGGCATCAGTTATTCTTTCACTGTCATTATAAAAGAATTTCCACATTACATCAATCTAAAGAAATTTCAGTGGAATTGAGAGGGGGAAAAAAAACATCAAGTTCACACCACCCATGCAGAGTGTCCTTCTATCTTATCACGTTCCTGATTTGCAGCATCCTTATGAAAAACTTTCGAAGAGGTTCTGTGCAAATAAAGAACGTACTACAATACATCAATTGGTTTGCTTGCCCTAGAAGGAATCTTTTGATTGGCAAATTGTTTACCAAAGCCAATATTATTGGGGATGCTTGCCGCGTTGTTGGCAAATCGATTGGGAAAACATTATCATATTGGCATTCCTTGAGTCACGCATCAGATAGTAAGGAGCCAGCAACAAAAACCCCTTAGGAAAGGCTCTTGGCACTTTAAGAATGAGGATTACTTGACTCTCGTGAAACGATGTCAACAACCTTTTTAAAGTTGTCTCTGACTTACACAAGAATTTGGAACACTAAGCGGCAATAACAAAGGTTCACAGTTGAATTTTTTGTTCAAATATTTGGTTCATTGTGGTGCCACATGGGAGAGCAGTGGGTACACCTGCAATCATAAGGATTTATTGAGGAATGTAACAAAGTTAGTGACCGTTTAGTCACTAGTTTGCTGATGTTGGTTGAAATTAATGTCTAATGCTTGGTATAACAGGCGAGGAGCAAGGGAATTGCGAAACAGATTCTTCCCCTTAATTATCGCTGCAGTTCCTTTAGACTTCATTGCAATATTTTTAATATTTTTACAATAGGTAGTGGCACACATATTCTAATGGCAGCTTATGGTGTGCCATAAGTCTCTTAATACAATGTGATTTTGGGCATATGGGCGATGTTGTGGGCTTAAATAAAGCTCAATCTGGAAGTCTGTTATTCGAACGCATTTTCGAGTGGCTGCGATCGTTTTTCAGCAATAATGAGGCGAATGTTGCTTCCGTATCGGTCATCGTCTGTGTCTCACAGAAAATTACACGATATTGAATGCCAATACAGCACTAACGAGATTTTCAATAAGGACTTAGCAATTTTGTATTTAAATAAAGCACAGAATTGGGAAATCAAATTAGTATTATTCTAGGTGTTGTACACATGTTAAATTCAGCACACATATCGGTGTGCCACATAAGGTTCCATTGGCAATGTCGTGCCTATAACTGTGTTGGCTTGCAGGCATGAGAAGAATAACGACGTTAAATCAGATGAGCGAAGTGGGAACTTCACCGGACCATTTCTCGAGATTTTGTAATTATATAGAACTTCCCCTTCAATAAATCCATTGTTTGACCAGCTGCGTTGCTGGTTGGAATCACATATCACTGATGCCAATTCTGGACAAAATTAGTCTTCCAATGTGGCACGATATCGAACTCCATTGGCCGTAAGTTGACGATCATTGGGGTGGTCGTGGTGTTGTGGTACTAGCCACCCCTTCTCACTTGTACGGTCAAGATCCGAATCCTGCTCATGACAAGTTTTTCATTTGTGTAATTGGAACTCAGTCAGAAAAAGGCATAAAACTGGGATGTAGTTTAAGCTGTTGTAGAGTTTCAAGCACAAAACAACCGTTAAAATTCATAACCTGAATCATTACTAGTGAAAAAAACTCTCCGTCCTATTCGGACTCCCACCCCTGGAGAGTCAATATCGAAACCAAATATATTTGAGTTTCGAACCACTACATCACAACATTGCTTTCCTTTCTCCTCCTTCTATCTTTTTGCCCGCGCCCTGGTAACAGTAAAAGCGTATCATAACCCCCTTAGGCACGCGTAAATTAGAAAAAAAAAATTATTTTAAACGACGAAAAAGTACGGTTCGGTTCAACAACGCCTCCGGTACGAAATCCACACCACACAGTCTCATTTTGTGGAGTCTCTTGAGACATACTAGTATGTGGGCAGAATCATTTTTAATTGCACCGTTAGTCCGCAAAACACAACTCCCTTATATTCACTACAAATGTCAAACAAGGTGAATTTCAAAATACTTAACAAGCTCAGTTGGTAGAACAGTGTTCAATCTGCATAACCAGGGTAGAGTGTTGCCATAAACAAAAACCGAACGTGGTTGAGAGATGACCATGATATGCAGATTTATGAGGGTAATTCTACCCAACAAAATAATCTCTAAATACGGAGACATACCCTGGGCACCCCGATCACCATACTTTGCCCCGAGCGTTTTTAACTCAGGTGGAGCACGCAAGTGGAAAGGGACCTCAGCCAACTTAACGTTGGAAAATGAAGGCAGATAGCAAAGGATCGAGCTAGCTGGATACCTTTATGAAATAGAATAGAATGAAATAGAAAATAACAATAACAGTGACGTTACACACTTAATTAATAGTGTAGGAGTTGATTCATGTTTTTAATAGGAAGAGCGAAAAGAAATGTGGACCAACATACTCGTATGTATGTATACATGAATACTTATATTTTTTTTTCAGAGGATATTTTTATATCTAACGTTATTCAGAATCGCTGCTACTGAAAACGTATTAACTGTTACACTTCTGAAAATATTTGTGTTCGTTTTGAATTTGAAGGAGCACGAATGTCGTTCTAATTGGATCTGAAGTAATCAGTAATCTATGAATTAAATCTATATTTGTGTCGATTCTAGATGTTTCTCTAGTACAAAGTTCTCTCTATGTGTCCCCTTTTATGTTTATTCCTTGCTTCTTGGGCTTCTTCTGAAATGTGGTCAATTGGAACAACAATATCCCTTCCATGCATTAGTATCTTATGTACGTTTACGTGCATTGAAAACCGAGAATTATCTTTAAGATGTACATCATGTGTCTGTTCGATCCGAATTCATCTTAAAATAACAATTCAATAAAACGTGATCTCGGCGGACTTCTGTACATTTCTGAAAAACTAACAGGCCGTGCTGCCATCATTGCCGGTTTGCTGT
Source organism: Volucella inflata (assembly GCA_928272305.1). NCBI lineage: Eukaryota > Metazoa > Arthropoda > Insecta > Diptera > Syrphidae > Volucella > Volucella inflata. The sequence goes on along the minus strand of OV743716.1, from coordinate 151,161,615 downwards.
TTGTGTTTTTCAATTAACAAACCAAGCTCCTTTCTTAACTTACCTTGGACTTTTTCTTGGCAAATTTTATTTTATTTTTTAGGCCATGTACTGGGCATCCTTTATATTCTGGTCTGTATGAAATGTGCACCAAACATTCAAAGAAACGCATCCACGAATGCAAGGAACACAATTCGAAAGATAGAAATTTATTATTTACGAGTATAAGGGCATTGCAGACATGGCCATCTAACATACAAAACTTACTTTAGGTCACGCTACAAGGAAAGTTTGGTCCCTCGACTGCTGCAATGCAGACATTACCACCATCCAATATATGCAATTGGATTGGCTGGACGAAAAAAGGATGAACAACTGTGACACCTACGACGGCGATTGTTATCGACGTCAAAATTAGCGCTTATTTGGATGCGGATTTTTCAAGGCAAGAAGTCTTGAGCTGGTGGCATGTGAACGAGCGGCTCAAAGCGATCCGCATAATGGATAAATTTGCCATCATAAGCCTGATATGCGCGCACGCCCCCGCATAGGAGAAAGATGACGACACCAAGGATGGGTTTTTCGAGCTACGAAAATGCCCTAGCTATGCCATTAAAATTGTCCTCGGTGATTTTAATGCAAAGCTAAGAAGAGAGGGTATCTTTGGTGGAACAATCGGAAAATATAGCCTGCACAACACCACCTCCCATAACGGATTCAGACTAATCGACTTTGCGGCGGGGCGAAACATTGTCGTTGCTAGCCAGCCGTTCCCCCATCTCTATACTCATAAGGGAACTTGGAGAACTCCTGATCAATCAACCGTCAACTAGACTGACTACATTGCGATCGACGCAAGATACTCCTCCAGTATTATGGATATCCGAACGTTCCGAGGAGCTAACATCGACTCGGACCACTATCTTGTTGTCGCCAAGGTGCGGTTGCGGATATCCCGAACAACGCCTAGACAAACTAATAACTGAGTTCTTTCGACGTCAGATGGCTACAATCGCAAGAAATCGCAAGGTGTGTGAAACGAACCATACCTTATTGGTTGGTTAAAATACGGCCTTCATCAATTTTTAGCAGTTTTTGAGTATATGCTCCTGACTCGACATCGTTGAATAACTGGACTCGCATGTTAGTGGTGAGATAAAGCTTTTCAACTTTGGTCCACAGGTATGATGCTTTCAGACATGCACTTATTTCGTCTGCTGCAGTGCCCCTCTCGATAACAGGTAAGGTCTGTCTAAAATCCCCTGCCAATAACACTACCACACCACCCATTACCTTTCGATTGCTTTGTATGTCTTGTAGACAGCGATCGAGCGCCTAGATGGCGCGTTTGTGTGACATAGTGCACTCGTCCAATTTAAAATGTTGCAACAGGGCGTAGTTTTTGCTGATGTTGCACTTCGGGGTTTTTTCACTGGCAAAATTAAGAGGAAATTTAAAAACTGAGTGTGCCGTCCGTCCACCGCTCAGTAATGTTGCAACGATACCAGAGGAAGCCACAGCTAATGCACCCTTATGATCCCTATAAATTCTTGCTAGAAGCAAATTAAGTAAAAAAGTTTTGCCTGCCCCGCCAGGGGCATCGAGAAAAAAAAAGCCGCCTTCACCACGCTCAACTCGTTGTAATATTTTTTGATAAATGTCTTTTTGCTCGGGTAGCAGGAGTGGCTCAGTTTTGCTAATCTGAACAACTAACAATGTGGTATCGTAGCTTAGCTCTTTGACCAAATCGGTAGATAGCTCTCCACGACTCTGTGATGTAGGCATACCGAAGTCGGACAGCTTCATTCCGGAAATCGTTATTATTTTATCTTCGATAAGACTCAGTGCTTCATTGAAACATAGATAATTGCTGACTTGATTCATCCTTTAAAATCCATGCTAGATATATTCTGATAACGCAGTTTTATACCTATCCCATCATTGAAGAGGATTGGATAAACCGCAAGTGCATATCAAGATGGCAAATAGTTCTCTTACTTGCGATGGAGAGAGGCACAGCATAGCCTCTTCTATTGTGGCATCCCAATGCTTGTCATCTTCCAACAGCCCCAACTTCTGACATTTTTGTTGAAAAGTTTCAAGTTCTCGGCCGTCAACTGTTTTCAAATCCAAAAAAAATCCCGTATTGCATCCAGCAGAATTCGCAAACAGTAATATACGTGCACTGAGTAAATGCAAATGCATCTTCTGCCTTAACGCCTGGCTAGTCGTCGATAGAGGCTAAACAAAGGAGGATAAACAAGTGCTTTCTGTTTCCGTTTTCGTTTAGTGCATATGCCAGTGTATTTTGTTTTCAAGAATATGGCATTGCATGTATACGTGAGATGTTTGATGAAATATGAAAGACATCAAAAAAATGTGTTGGAAGCTTGACAGCTAACTTGCTTGTGCGAATATTTGGCAGGAAACCCACCAGAGTGCTCACTTTTTGCTTGGTCAGCGGTATGACTTTTTCCGGCTGAAAAAGTTTGTTCTGGATGAGACATCTATATATGAACTCAATTATCTGTGCTCGTAACTTTTAAAATATTTGCCTAAATCACAGTATAAAAGACAAAGTTTATCTACTTCAAATATCAGAAACGATCAAAGTATTCGTTTTGATAAGAATCATTTTGTTAATACAAAATGTGCATTTTGAAATTGTCAAATAATAAATACAATCAAATATCAAATCTATTCATAATTTTTTGGTGACATTGACCTACACATTAAAGATGGATGTATGCTGAAGCGAACGTTTTTGTAGAGCTACTTAAGAGATACATTTTCACCATGCATTATATTCATGTAACTCTTACGGTTTTTGCAGCGCACGTCAGAATGGCTCGCAGATGGGGGAATTTCTTCTGACTTACGTGACACTTATTGCTATATTTTGGCCAACTTACTTAATAGCTTTATAAATTATAGCCAATATGTTATTCTAATGTATGAGCTAAATTATTGTACAGTTTCGTTAAAATCCATTCAATCGTTTTTGTGTGAAAGAGTAACAAACATCCACACATGCATCCATACATACTTTCATATTTATAATATTAGTAGGATGATCAGAAAATCGTTTAACCAACAAGACAATTCTATAACTATAAGAATGTCTATTCTAAATGTAAAAATAACCACGTGTACCCATATATTATGGCGCAGCCTGTTAACAAGAATTTAAAAGGAGAATCATGTCATCAGCGAGTTAAAAAAGATAACGATTGTCTTTCTTTAAACAGTTCGAAAGATACTCGTATTTTTTATTCGAAAGTTTTGGTTTCACTTTCCAAAAAAAAAAAGATTAAAAGTCTGAACCCAACGTCACCCACGATGACTCATATTAAATGCCAGGAGTAGGTACTTCATTGAGAAAAGATATCAATTTTCAGATGCAAAACAAAGAAGAAAATTGGAAAAAAATAATGTAAAGAGCATTATGGTTTCTTTTTTGTTTTTTTCTTTTTTTTGTTTATTAAGAAGACGACTAAATGACGCAGTTTATGTTTTCGACAGATATTGTGCGGTTTTGTGATGACGGTAATATTTTTTTTTTTATTTTTTCAGCACAACTGGCTTGGAATTTTATCGGGACACAAAACAATTAAGTATAATTTTATTTGGAAGATAAAATGAAATTGGAAACGGATTGGAGGAGAAAGAAGTAAAAGAAATAAGAATACTCTCGAAGGACACGTTTTAAGGAAGGACTTTTTTTTCACGAAGAGAACCTGTTTTCGAAATGGTATTGTAGATAAACGAATTTGGTGAAGAGGTTCACCTTCATATATTATTGTCCATCAGAATAAGATATTGGGTAACAAGGTAAGTTGTTTCAACTAACGAATGGTATAAGTGAATTTTGTTTTATCTCTAATGGTAGGGGGATTGTCTCACTTCCCATTAAATAATTTGTTTTATTCATTCATATATATTTGTATCTATATATAAATTACTTGTTACTGCGAATTATGGAGCCTACACAACACGAGCTGAGAGAATGAACATTTGCCAATCGGCACGAAATATCATCGTAGCTAACACACGTTTTCCAAACCTCAACAATCACAAATGGACTTGTCAAACACCTGATGGAGGCACTTTCAACCTTTAACTCTGGGATTTTTTCGGGCGACCTCTAGTAAGTATTCTGGATCTCCGAATATTTCAAGGAGTCAACGCAGACAAAGACCACTTGTTGAGCAAAAATGCGATTTCAAATATTTCGGATGACATTTGTGATTTAAACATCTTCAGAATACAAACAGACCAGCAATGGAGTGCTATACTCCGCTGTCAAGCCATCCTCAATCTCAAATCATCATGACTGACGAAGCGCATTTCCACTTAAGCAGTTACGTCAATAAGCAAAATCTTCCTTTCTGGGGCACTGAACATCCGCATGTGATGCACCAAGAGCCATTACACCCACTCAAAGCCATTGTGTGCTGCGGCGTTCACACGGCAGGAGTGATTGGGCCGTATTTTTTCGAGGCAGCCATCGGTAATACGGTCACTGTTATTGCCGAACGCTACAGGGCCATGATAAATGACTTATTACTGTCGGAACTGAATGAGCGGGGCTTGGTGAACATGTGGTTTCAACAAGACCGTGCAACCGCACACACAGCACAAGTCGTGGCAAAAATTTCAGACCTATATCTTACGTTGAAAAATTGTTGTCGCCTACCTTAATACAAGACCGACCAATGTGAGCCGTTTTCGTCTTATGGTTTCACCACCACGCTTGCACATTAAGTGCTTAGAGTTAGCTGTTTTCTTTGTTTAAACTGCGCAAGTTTATTTTTTATATGATTTAAAAATACATAAAACCGCCACATCGTGGTACTCATTCAAAAAAAGTTATGATCGCAGTCTACTGATATCGCTTGCTAACTTCGAAAGAATCAGTCAACCAGGAGAAACGATACATGTCTAGAGGCACACTCCAACTCCAAAAAGAAAAGAGAAAGCAAGTAATGAATTAAAATATCCGCCAGAAATAAAAGAACTGGTGAGAGAAAAAAGGAGAGCGCGCAAAAGATGGCAACAATCCCGTGCTCCCCAGCATAAAACATACTTAACCCACTTATGCCACAAGTTGAAGGAAGCAATACGAGATTACAAAAATCGGAATATCTCTACATATCTCGAAGGTCTGACTGCCGAAAGAAGTTCAAATTACTCCCTCTGGAAAGCCATGAAGGGAATCAAAAAGCCTCAAATGCAATTTTCTCCCTTAAGAAAAAATAATGGCGAATGGGCAAAAGGAGATAAAGAGAAGGCGGATCTATTTGCCGAGCACCTAGAAGAAACTTTAAGCCTTTTGATGGACAGGCATTAACAGGAGGTTCTAATTATATAATTACGGCACCGGACAATTTTAGAATAAAAACAGTATCCCTACGAGAACTTAACCAAGCAATTAAAAAATTGAAAAATAACAAAGCCCGTGGTTATGATTTGATAACTGGTCAAATTCTCAAAGGGTTGCCAAAAAAAACCCTGATTAAACTGCTCCAACTCATAAATGCCGTGCTAAGATTATTAAACGTTCCAAGCCAATGGAAAGTTGCCGAAGTTATAATGATCCCGAAACTAGGCAAATCTATAACCGACCGACCGACCGATAGACCGATATTGCTTCTGCCGATAATATCTAAAATATTTGAAAAACTCCTATTGAAGCGCTTGCAACCGATCATTGAAGAGAGTCGTCTAATTCCTGATCATCAATTCGGTTTTAGAACTAAGCACTCCAGAATTGACCAGGTCTTTAGAATTACGAATGAAATTGAGAAAGCCCTAGAGGGGAAAAAGATATGTTCTAGCGTGTTTCTTAACGTGTCTCAAGCCTTCGATAAGGTATGGCATGAAGGCTTAAATTTTAATCCAAGTCAGGTTCTTCCAAGAGAGCTGCATACGATTCTGAAATCGTACCTGGAAAACAGAATTTTTCGTGTTAAACATGGCACCGAATACTCGGAATTTAAAGAGATCGCTGCTGGAGTTCCGCAAGGAAGCGTACTTGGTCCGGTATTGTTTTTACTCTAAACTCGAGACATACCGGAAGAATCAGGTACCATAGTAGCCACGTTCGCGGACGACACGGCGATTCTAGCTACAGATACTTCAGTCGAGTTAGCTACTGGAAAGCTACAAACGGCTTTGGATAAAATCTACGAATGGACAAAGATATGGCGAATTGTTCTCAACGAGACCAAATCTACTCATGTCAATTTTACTTACCGGAAAATAAACAACTTTCCCATTTTCATTAACTCGGTACAAATACCATATGCAAAGGAAGCAAAGTATCTGGGAATGACACTAGATGTAAAACTGAAATGGAAGCCGCATGTTAAGAAGAAACGTGATGAACTTGAAAATAAATTCAGACAAATGTACTGGCTACTAGGAAGACATTCCAAGTTAAGCATACATAACAAACTGCTCATCTATAAGCAAGTGCTTAAACCTGTTTGGACGTACGGTATACAACTTTGGGGTTGTACTAAACCAAGCAACCGAAATATTCTCCAATGCAATCAAAACAAAGTTCTAAGACAAATCGTGAACGCCCCATGGTATATCAGAAACAGTGATATCCACAGAGACTTAGGAATAGTTACCGTCGAGGACGAAATAATGAAATTTGCTCGCAAACTCCATATTCGTCTTCATAGTCATTGAATAATAAAATACTCCAAATTCTGGACGAGAAAAACTGCGTCGATTACAAAGAAAGGGACCATTCGATCTGGCGCGATAAGGACTATCCGCATATAATAAGGTAGCTTTCCACGCGAACGTTATTTGAAACGGAAACTACTTGATAAGGTTACTTAGTAGTAGTCGATAAGAAGGGAGGCGTGTTTTTAGTGAGTAAGAATCTCACACTACTATGAGCAACGGGTTCATAGTGTCTATGAAGATTTTCACACCTACCCACCAAAAAAAAAAAAAAAAAATGTCTAGAGGCGCTATGAAGAAATTGGCACAATCAAAAATTGGGTAAAAGGAAGTCTTTAATAATTAATTGTTGTGCTTCAATCCAACATCATGCATCACCGGCAAACCGCATACCTTACATATCATATTTTGAATCCTTTTCTTCCCACCGTGCTTTCCTGTTGTTTCCCCAATGGACTGTTACCTTTTTTGGAGTCATTTTACTGGCTGAAAATGTTCGCAAACTGAGCAGAGTATTTCAATGAAATTTCTACACTGCTAATCCACTGCCAATCTTCAACAAAATTGCAGACCGGTTTCAGTACTCAGGAGCAAAACTCTCAGTCGAGAAATGTAAGCATTTACACATCTGTCGAAAAATAAGATGTACATGCAATATGCTCCTTGGCAACTACCCTATTCCAAGAGTGCACTCCCTGAAAATGTTAGGAATCCACTTCAACAGCAAATACAGATGGAACACTCATATCGAACAACTCCTTTCTTCTCTAGTTACACGGCTGAATATTATTAAATGCCTTTTCAGTATCAAATTTAACAGCAACCCATTGTCAATAATATCTGTAACAAAAGCAATTTTAATCAACAAAATAGTATTCAGACTATTCCTCTATGGGCAAGCCCCTAAGTCACAAATAAATATAATTAAACCTATTTATAATTCCGCAATCAGACCAGCTTTGGGTGCATATCATACGACCAACATCAACAATCTCCTATTCGAGTCGAATTGCCAAATTGATAAAAAACGAAACAAAACTCCTATCAAAAAGAGTTTTCTATCTTCCATAGAAGCCATAAAAAACACTAACAATGGCGATTATTATCCAAGCCTTATAAGAAATATTATCTCCGATAATCACGCAAATATAAAGTTTGTATGGATTCCCGGGTACCTTCAAATACCAGGGAATGACTTTGTAGATGAAATCGGCAAAAATACAGCCAACTTACCTTAAATTTGCACCCCAAACTTCAACCCTCAAGACATCAAAAAATTGTTAAACTTCCAACACAAAACCAAACTCCAACAACAGTGGCTAAATTGCTCAAAGTGGTGCAAAAACGCCAACGGAACCAAACTTAACAAGGATTACCTCATTATAGCGAGGAATAGATAGCGAGTCCAAAACAAAGCGGCATAGGCTTATATGACTTAGAGTAGGTCACACCAAACTGTCTTACCAACACCATATCGACAGAAACCTATCACCGTTATGTCCTTTCTGCACTCAGGCAACCATCTCGATTCCACATATCCTCAATAAATGCCCAAGCATTGCTAACATCAGGAGACGAATATTTCACAATACCGACCCAATAACCTTACTTTCGAACCTCACCCTTAAAAACGTCAACACCGTCTTATTATATTTAAAATAATGTATCTTATATTACCGATGGCCTAAGTTGCTCGTGCTTTTCCCTGATTTTCTAATTTTATATTGTATTTAAAGTTAGTTTAAAAAATAAAATAAATAAAGTATTGTGTTTCAGGACAAAACTTTGCAGACGTATAAAAATTGCCAATGAACCCACAAAAATAGTAAATTTAAGGCCACTTTCCAGTTTATCTCTACCTTCCTGCATAAGGCCAGCTTTATAGTGGTTCTGTAAAATCGAATAGTTCCTTTTCGAGACATGCATATCCTACCTCACTTTTCCGATGGTTAAAATTTGGCTACAAGTTATTCTTCTTCTTATGCTTTTATTAACCCTTTCCTCGTTATACGAACTTATGCGTAACGAGTTTCCCATTTTTACTGCTTCGCTGCTGCTCCGCTTATGGGGTTGGCTAATGTCGCAGACCGCAGAACGCGTCTACATAATGCTCGGTCCTGGATCGCTTCAGTGGTTAGCCCCAGGCGTTGTTGCGCATTTGCCATCTAAGAAATCCAAGAATTCGTTTTCTTACAGTTGGAATGACCGTAGTTGATAGTGCCTTTTTAATTGGATTTTCCGCAGATCTTCTTTGAACGTGGCAATACCAGCTTATTCTATTCGCCTCAAGCTGTTCGGTTACCGAATTCTTTATATGTAGACTTCCTCTTATACGCGTAGATCTAATGCAATCGCGTTTAGTGACTCCACTAGACATCCTTAACATTTTCATTTCCGCTGCCGTCATTTTGTTTTTAAACGCTTCGTACATTGTCCAGCACTGTGAACTGTATATAAGAGCTGGTTTAACAACCGCGGTGTAGAGTTTCCCCTTCAATTTAAGTGGAAATTTTCGGTCGCAAAAGATTCCCGAATTTTTCCGCCATTTCATCCATCCCACACTGACTCTGTGGTTTACGTTGTCGTCACATTTCGCTTCCATGTTAACGATTGATCCTAATTACTTAAAGATAGTGCTTTTCGGAAGAACTATTCCGTCTAACATTATATCCGGAACAGGTCGCAATGGATGCGCAAATGGGCATGTCAAATGCTCCGTCTTTGAAGGACTTATTTAAGCCTGTTTCTGTCTAGCGCATCGTCGTCATCGAAGAGAATTGGCTTAACATTTGCTTCGCGCATGCAGCCCTTTAACAGATAGTCGAATACTACGTTAAAGAGGAAAGGGCTAAGGACGCTTCCTTGGTGCACTCCGACATTAACTGGAAATTCTCTCGTTAGTCCAGCAGAGCTTTTAACCGCAGTTTTCACTTTTCCGTACATGTCTTGTATTATTCTAACATACGTTTTCGGTACGTTTTGAGACCTCAGCGCGGCCCATATGAGATCCCTAGGCACTCGATCGAATGCTTTCTCGAGGTCGATAAATACCATGTGTAAATCCTTAGACGAATCTCGGTGCTTTTCCATTATTATTCGTAGGCTTTGGATATCGTCCACCGTCGATCTTCCTTCAACAAATCCACACTGGCTATTATCGAGCTTTATTATTTGCCGAAGACGTTCGTTTAAGACTCTTTCGACGATTTTCATTGTGTGTGACATAAGCTTGATTGAACGGTAGTTGTTGCATTCTCGAGTGTCGCCTCGCTACATCTCCATTGATTCGGCATAGGTTGTCCACATTTTAATTTATTTAAAAGTTTCGATAGACATTCGCTGCCGATTCCCTCCATCATCGACTAAAACTCTGATGGAATTCTGTCTGGTCCCGCCGCTTTCCCCCGCTTCATTTTTCCGATTGCTATACTTATTTATTCGATTGAAAAGTCCGAAACTTCCTCCTTGAATAGACCCGCTGTCGGCACGATATCACGTGGAAACTGTTTGTTAAGCAACTCCTTACAGTATTCACGCCACCACCGGTCACAAATTTCCTTTTCATTTGTTAGTAAGCGACCGTCTGCGTTTTTGATGTATTTCGGCGAGGTTATTTCCATTGAATTTGTTCTCCTCTGTGCAGCGAGCTTAAAAATATTTGGCATTTTAGTATTGTACGACGTTTGAACTTCTTGGATAGCTTGTCTTCTATCCGCTGATCGTGAGGATATTTGTTCCAACTCCTGGTACAGGTTTTCCGCTCTGGCACTCGAGTTCGAGCCAGGACTTTCTTTGCGATCTTTATCGTCGCTCCGATCGCATTTTGTCCACGCTTGGAATGCACTCTTCTTGTCGGCCACAGCTCGTTTGGTTTCGTCATTCCACCACCATGTTTCTTTGCCGACGTGATGGTATTTCGATATAGTCCCCAGATGGGACTTTGCGATTGTTATGCATTCCTCGTGCATGCTGTTCCACATTTCTTGCGGGCTAAGTGAGTCTGCGATACCGTTTATATTGTGAAGTACTTCTTTAGCCAGTGCGATAAATCTTGCGCTTCGTTCCTTCGATAGATTATACCACCGGATTTTTGGCTTTCCAAACGATGCCCGTGTTTTCGGTGGTTCCGCTGTGAAAAATTCTGTAATGAGCAGACGGTGTTGACTTACTAGCGATTCTCCAAGTATTACTTTACAGTCCTTGGCACGGTTTCTCATCGACATTTTGCAGAGGTGATAATCTATTTGCGTTTCGTGGCCTCCGCTGCTATAGGTGATGAGATGTCGTTGATGTTTAATAAACATTGTATTTAAGACGGTTAAGCCGTAAGTCCTACACGCTACAAGGATGTTTTCGCCAGCTGAATTTCTGGTTCCAAAGCCTTTACCGCCGTGGCAGTCCTCATAATTAACATTTGTTTCTCCGACGTGGCCATTTAAATCTCCGCCTACGAAGAGCATCTCATCGATAGGTATATGATAACATCGGACAGTGTTTCGGGTAAAGGTTCTTATAACCATTTACAAAGTAGTGGCAATAGGTTTGCCACCCTATAAAATCGTTGATTATTTCCAAATTACTGAACACAGTCATAATGTCTCATTAGTGTTTTGCCTGACATCTATCCTGAACTAGAATAAACACGTTTATGACCGCTCATTTGAATCCACCGCCATTTTGAAAGCGATAGAACCAGCGAAAACGATGAATTTTATTAGGTTTTTTTTTCAATATTGTCCAAGTGATAGATAACGGTGTCTGTGTTGTGTAATTTAATTTTTATTATATAACTGAGTATATTTTCTAGAAATTTGCGAAAACTGAAGGAAAAATATGAATTACGGTAGGTTCAATGGTTTTTTATTGTACATAGCTGGCAATATAGTTGCCAGAGCCCATTTATCGAAATTTCAAAGTCGCAATATTTTTGCCGCAGCGTTGTAATTGCATTTTTTTTAGATGTCTAGGTTCAATGAACAAAAAATTGAGAAATTTGTTTACGAAATTGATGGTTTAGATTCAGAAGATTGCTATGAAAGTGACCAAATTATTAAAGATGTGATGCTGATAGGAGATTCGGAACAAATAGGTGATAGTACATCGGGTGAAAACATAGCCAAAGGAAGTGGACTGACTTGTGAAGTTGAGGAACAATTTGAGGATACTGACACGGAGTCCTGTAGTTCTGAGGACGATTCTGAAGAGAGTGCTGACGAAGACCCATTTTGGACGAAAAGTCTTATAAATGAAAGATTTTTGCCGGTTCAACGTTTTGATTCCGTGAGTATTGTACCTTCCTTTCAAGTTAGAGTAGCAGTTGGCCGATTTATTTTTTAAAAAAATGTTCACTGAAATGTTCACTACGACGAAGTTATAGCCTCTGTTCTGCCATGCAAAAGGTTCGAACAAATATTACAGAATTTGCATCTGGTCGACACAACTTATTGCCCAAAATACGTAGAGTCAAATTTTGACCGTCTTTACAAGCTGAGACCACTGTTTACTAATTTGAACTATAATTTCGAAAGTTCCGCTGTATGTACCACTAAAATGCCACTCAAACCCATAAAAAGAGGTTTCAAAGTTTGGACTGTTAACACAGCAGGCCTGAACTGGGGCTAGGCGCCTCTGTCGTACAAAAGCTTTGTGACTCATTGTAAGGCGCTAGTGTCCACGTAGCCTTTGATAATTTCTTTTCATCCTTCCAACTAATGCAGAATTTCTACGAAAGCCAAATCTATGCCACTGTTACGGTACGGCCGAATCGAAAGGGTCTTTCTAATATAGCTTATAAGAAAAACAACATGGCCAGTCACCAAAAGAACTCAAAAGGATGGATCAAAAAAGAAATACTACAGTATACAAAGTATGGGTAGTGTGGCAAGATTCGACCAAAAGCGTCCCACATAAAGTGTAGGTCGTCGAAGCAAGCGCTGGTGGTTACGCATTTTTTCTTCTTCGTCGACGCAGCTGTGACAAATGCTCACATTCTGCACTCGAGTTTAGTTCGCATCAGGACTAACGAGCTATCCCACTTCCAGCTTAGAGCTTTACTGGCCAACAGCGTATTGGAAGCTTTCAAACAAATAATGGGATAAACAAGGAACCGTCTATGAAAAAAAAACTGCTACACAGAGTCTAATACATCGATGGTTGTGCTAGATGAACATACGCTTGATAACGTGGGAGCTCATATGCCTGAAGATATTTCATCTTATCGCAGATGCAGGTTTTGTATCACTTAAAGCAACCACAAAAGTTCGAAATTTCAGTGCTCACCATGGCAAGTACCACTCTCCGCTACCCCATGTTTCGCTGTTTTTCATAGAAATTGTATAAATGTTATAAATACAAATATAATGCTATATTAGATTGATTTTTCATTTACTAAAAAAGAAAGAATTTTGATCTATTTTTTTTTTTAAGTTCACCAACCGGAGGTGGCAATTCTGTTGCCACCTCACTTTATTCTAAAAACTAACAAAAACCCAATTCTGTTTTTTACGAACCAGATTTTAACATTTCTAAAGAAATCCAAAAACAAACATTTCTCATTTATAGCACTCGTACTTTTAGCTGCCTTATAAAGGGTTAAGCAAGATGCAAGAACCTTACAGCCCGATTTAAAGTGGGAATTCTCGTAAAGCGCACGTATGTAAGCGGATATTAATCGCCTCACCATCGCATCCAAACATGAAAAAATTAATGAGATATAGAATAAGTAATATTTCAACTTCTCTTGAAGAAAGAAATCATCAACATCTATCACACATCTTAATGACATTTAATTTTCTAATGATCAATTCAACATCAAAGAATTGTTACATTTCATTAGAAAATCAAAATATTCCACCAGGGGTAAGAATACGAGTAATCGCATTCGTTAAACATAAATGGAAATTCATAGAAATGTTCTCCTGAATTTGACATGAAGAAGAAGAACTAAGGGAACTGAGGACGGACGGATATGTGCAATCTCAAAATGGTACTCAGTTCTGTTTCTTGTCAATCAAAATCAATCATGTCGCATCTATACCCAGTCACAGATAAAAGATAAATCCTCTGCAGACATCACAGTATATTCTATGTTGTACCTACAACAAGACTTACGGAAAACATCAATTGTTTTTCATAAAATGAAGTACTAAGCCAGTCTGAGTCTAAAAACTCAAAATACTGGCGTTGCCTCTTTATTGTTTGAGTTGAAAAGTTTGTGTAAATTTTAAGATTCTTGGTACATGTCTAATATCGACCCACGTTTTGCGTACATTTGATATTTTTTAACACAAAGGACTTATATCCTCTTATGACTTATTTTTAGTAGACTTTTACTCGTAGTTTTAGGTAACATATACAAGAGTACCAACGAAAACAGCAGTAAAAAAGAATTTATAACCAGTCACGGGTTTTTGTCTTTCCAGAATAAATTAATATCTTTGTTCCACCACAGCAGAGTTTATTTTCGTAAAAATAAACGGCGATGAGTGTTACAGAGAAGTACGACTCTAACTTCTTCTCCTCCATGTGATTACAAGAAAACTCATCGATTCGTCTTCAGACGAGACTTTATTTTGGGACGTTCATATCCATCTATCCAATCACTTTAGTGCAACTATTAATGCAAAGTAATTCAAAATGTATTTTTTTTTTTTTTGAAGAAGGAGTTACTCATAGATTGCAGACACTTAATAGCATTCTAGTTGCTTGATATAGACAAGCTGATGATCTTCCCAAGGGTAGACAGCTAGCTAGCTTATTTAAAAAAATGTTTCTGACATCTCTCATTCGGGTGTTAAATGTACTCCGTCTAAGTTAATTGATCTAAATTAAAAGTCCACTCAGCATAAGCTGGTCCCAAGTCCAGGTTGAGAAAACTCCAAGATGCAGTCAATGATGACATAATATATCGAAGGAACGAAGCGCAAGATTTATCGCACTGGCTAAAGAAGTACTTCAAAATATAAATGGTACAGCAGACTCACTTAGCCCGCAAGAAATGTGGAACAGCATGCACGAGGAATGCATAACACTCGCAAAGTCCCATCTGGGGACTATATCGAAATACCATCACGTCGGCAAAGAAACATGGTGGTGGAATGACGAAACCAAACGAGCTGTGGCCGACAAGAAGATTGCATTCCAAGCGTGGACAAAATGCGATCGGAGCGACGATATCGAAAAAGCTCGACTGGCTCTTGAATACGAGCGTCTTAAAAAGATCGCAAAGAAAGTCCTGGCTCGAACTCGAGCCGCAGAAGCGGAAAACCTGTACTAGGAGTTGGAACAAATATCCTCACGATCGGCGGACAGAAGACAAGCTATCCAAGAAGTTCAAACGTCGTACAGTACTAAAATGCCAAATATTTTTAAGCTCGCTGCACAGAGGAGAAAAAGTTCAATGGAAATAACCTCGCCGAAATACATCAAAAACGCAGACGGTCGCGTGATGTGACCGGTGGTGGCGTGAATACTGTAAGGAGTTGCTTAACAAACAGTTTCCACGTGATATCGTGCCGACAGCTGGTCTATTCGAGGAGGAATTTTCGGACTTTTCAATCGAATAAATAAGTATAACAATCGGAAAAATGAAGCGGGGGAAAGTGGCGGGACCAGACAGAATTCCATCAGAGTTTTAGTCGATGATGGAGGGAATCGGCAGCGAATGTCTATCGAAACTTTTAAATAAATTAAAATGTGGACAACCTATGCCGAATCAATGGAGATGTAGCGAGGCGACACTCGAGAATGCAACAACTACCGTTCAATCAAGCTTATGTCACACACAATGAAAATCGTCGAAAGAGTCTTAAACGAACGTCTTCGGCAAATAATAAAGGTCGATAATAGCCAGTGTGGATTTGTTGAAGGAAGATCGACGGTGGACGCTATCCAAAGCCTACGAATAATAATGGAAAAGCACCGAGATTCGTCTAAGGATTTACACATGGTATTTATCGACCTCGAGAAAGCATTCGATCGAGTGCCTAGGGATCTCATATGGGCCGCGCTGAGGTCTCAAAACGTACCGGAAACGTATGCTAGAATAATACAAAACATGTACGGAAAAGTGAAAACTGCGGTTAAAAGCTCTGCTGGACTAACGAGAGAATTTCCAGTTAATGTCGGAGTGCACCAAGGAAGCGTACTTAGCACTTTCCTCTTTAACGTAGTATTCGACTATCTTTTAAAAGACTGCATGCGCGAAGCAAATGTAACGCCAATTCTCTTTGCTGACGACGCAGTTATACTTAGCGATAACGTCGAAGATTTACAGAACGCCTTAGATTCATGGAGAAATGCGCTAGAGAGAAACGGGTTTGCCCATTTGCGCATCCATTGCGACCTGTTCCGGATATAATGTTAGACGGAATAGTTCTTCCGAAAAGCACTATCTTTAAGTACTTAGGATCAATCGTTGACATGGAAGCTAAATGTGGCGACGACGTAAACCACAGAGTGAGTGTGGGATGGATGAAATGGCGGGAAAATTCGGGAATCTTTTGCGACCGAAAATTCCCACTTAAATTGAAGGGAAAACTCTACACCACGGTTGTTAGACCAGTTCTTATATACGGTTCACAGTGCTGGACAATGTACGAAGCGTTTAAAAAGAAAATGACGGCAGCGGAAATGAAAATGTTAAGGATGTCTAGTGGAGTCACTAAACGCGATTGCATTAGATCTACGCGTATAAGAGGAAGTCTACATATAAAGAATTCGGTAACCGAACAGCTTGAGGCGAATAGAATAAGCTGGTATTGCCACGTTCAAAGAAGATCTGCGAAAAATCGGGTTAAAAAGGCACTATCAATTACGGTCAGTCCAACTGGAAGAAAACGAGGTCGGAAAAAGAATTCCTGGATTTCTCAGATGGCAAATGCGCAACAACGCCTGGGGCTTACCACTGAAACGATCCAGGACCGAGCATTATGTAGACGCGTTCTGCGGTCTGCGATATTAGCCAACCCCATAAGCGGAGCAGCGATGCAGTAAAAATGGGAAACTCGTTACGCATAAGTTCGTATAACGAGGAAAGGGTTAATAAAAGGATAAGAAGAAGCAGTCAATGATGACATTAGACACAGATCCAGCAATAACCAGATTTGACCTTCAGGACAATGACTTTCTGTTATACACGTTAAATTTTCGAATTTCCCACAGTCTACATGAACAACTACAACATTTTTACAAATGATGACTGTCGTGGGTATAGGAAACAGCTGACATATCTGGACGTAGTATTAAAGGAATCTGCATCAACGATAAATGTTCCAGCGCATATGCACTCGTGCTTCCACAGAGACAAAGACGACTTTGCCAAGGATTGTTTCACTGAGCTTCTCCATAAAACGTATGTACATGCAATGGAATGCCCTGATCATGACAGTTAGTTCATTCAAGGTAATTTTAAAACAAAGTTAAAAAGGAGAACATCTTTGACATACATTAGTAAACAAATATGAAACAAAAAATTGTTTTATGCTAATCGACTTCTCGGGGAAGGAAATGTGTGGCGCTCCCGTTGTTCCGATTTGATCTATTGTTGACAGTCCCTTTAAATCTTAGCATCGTAGCTTGACATTTGCAAAAGTTACGTAACCAAGAGTACATCTATCTCTGTGTGTGTTGGCGATTTTTTACAATTTTAGAAATGAATTTAAATTTGCAACAACGAACTTGAATTAAATTTTGCGCAAAAAACGGATTTAATGGTGCGCGAACGTTGGAAATGTTGGAAAAGTGTTTCAGCAACGATTCTCTAAGGAAAACGGTCGTTTACCAGTGGCAAAAGCGGTTCAAAAGTGGTCGTGAGTCAATCGAAGATGATGAACGCAGTGGCAGACCATCAACATCGAAAACCGACGAAAACATTGATGAATTTTTGCCAGGTCAGACAGCAAAGAAAGAGTGTTATTTGGGCGTTATGAGACGTTTGCGTGAAGCAATTCGCTGAAAAAGACCAGAGTTGTGGGCAGAAAACTCGTGGATTTTGCACCATGATAATGCACATGACGAAAAATGCAACAAATACCATTCAACAGCTACCGAATTCACCTGATTTGGCTCCCTGTGACTTCTCTCTGTTCAATCGCGTTAAAAAAACCACTACGGGGAACGGGTTTCAGCAGCCGAGAGGAAGTAATGGAATCACAGGAAGCACTGATGGACCGAATACAAAAACTTGTATTTTTAATTTTCTGAATAAATTCCGGGAACATTTTGATCAAGGTGGTATACCAAATTCTTGGAAAAAAAGACTTTGAGGAAACTTTATCAAAGAACCGTCAACCAGAGTGATCGCATTGCGACCGACCCAGCATTAGTCCCTTTATTGTGAATATCTGAACATTTAAGGAAGCAACCAGTGGTTAGGAATACTTCTAGTTGTAGCCAAGAAGGGGATGCAAATATCCCAAACGGAAAAACAGTAAAACAGGACTGGTGAAAATAAAACATCGGAATGCTTAAATCACAAGAACCTGCCTGAGCCTTTTCTGATTTCTTTGTTACCAGCACCAATCGGAAAAGATTAAGAGCAATATTGTGATTAAGTCGGTAGTGATGTGTAAAGTTGACTCCACTACCCCAATGAAAACCTTGGTTTGATGAAGAACACCAGCAATTCAGAAAATCGTATAAACTCAAGATTTGGGTTTTTTTGACAACACATCCCATCCAAACTCCAGTGATTTTAGGTGATTGGTCAAACTTGTGTGTGTTCACTGCATTTCACCACAACTCCTTTACAATTTACAAACTTTGGTCATTTTTGGATGATTCATTCATTCAAACTATCTAACTGCCGATACCTTACAGTCACACCACAAAGGCAGCATTACATTTCTCTGATAAAAGTTTGTTGTTGATTAATAGTTTTATGCACTTTATAAGATTGAAGCCAAAACTAATCAAAACACCAGTTATCAGTCATTTCATGCCGTGTATCGTGTACTTGAATTGATCAATGCCTTTATTTTGCTGTCATCGTCGTAAAGATGGCCTCACTGAGAAGCCTGACCTGAGATTAAGATCACCCTCGTCGAATTTTCGAAACCATTGTTGACACTGAAGTTTCTGAAGAGCATGGTCAGAGTAGACATTTACGAAACTTTTCACAAGTTTGATATACAGAGGATTCAGTCTTCTTAACATCGCATACAAGATCTTATCGGCTGCTTTGTATGGTCCATGTCAGTTGGTTTCAGGCCACGAAAGTCCACCATCGATCAAATATTCACACTACGGCAGATCTTGGAGAAAACTCATGAGCTTCAGAATGATACAAACCACCTATTAATCGATTTTAAGGCCGCGTATGACAGAATCTATAGAGACGAGCTATATAGAGTAATGTCTAGTTTTGGCATCCCTTCCTGACTGTCCGTCTGTGCAGGATGACAATGGAGAATGCATTAAGGTCAGTAAACAGCTCACCGATATTTGTAGTGCAAGATATATGCGCAAACACAAAAGGCACGATCTTTCAAAAATCCGTCCAATTATTCGCAAACGCTGCCTTAATTGGGAGAAAGCAGCGTGACATTGCAAGAATTGAAACGGAAGCGGCGAAAATGGGTTAAGTGGTCAATGAGGGCAAGACCGAGTTTATGCTGTCAAGCAAAAAGGACAACCAACATCGACGTCTCGGACAATACGTCGCCGTCGACAGATATAACCAGCGCTGAGATCAAGCGAAGAATAACTCTTGCCAATCGCTGCCAGTCCTGTTTTATGACGCAGAGGCATGGACATTATCAAAAATGGATGAGGGTGCTCTTGTACAGCTATATCGACACAGGCAGAAGAGTGAAGATCCAACGACTAAGATGGCTGGGTCATATAGAGCGGATGAACACCAATGCTCCTGTCCAAAAAGTCTTCGAATCCGCCCCAGAGGGACAGCGCAGTAGAGGAAAACCGAGACTCAGGTGGCGCACGCAAGTGGAAGGGAACTTCAGCCAACCTGGAGGTAGATAGCAAAAGATCGAGCTAGCTGAAGACGCTTGTTGATTCAAGCCAAGCCCACCCCGGATTGTAGCGCCACCTAAAGTAAGTAAGTAAGTAAAGGAGAAAAACGTTTAACAAAACTTGAACAATGACTAAACGCTCGCTGTCATTTCATTGTTAAAATAACTTTGAACAATTTTTATAACGCATTTTAGGCAATCAAATTTGGTAATCTTCAATATCCAGCAGTACTAAGCCTACCTACTCCTTTTAATCAAATTGCTGCTTTAGTTCCTCGGAAATTCTCAAAATTTGGTGGTATTTCCTGAAGCCAAACTGTATCTGTGGTAAAACATTTGATGTTCTAGAAATGCATCATTTTATAACCTCTTCAATAATTTTACTGCATCCATTCACAATGACAGGCCTGTAGCTGTTTGGATAAGAAGGGTTCTGACGACGTTTTAAGAAGGGAGTAACCTGAGCATTTTTCTATTTCGTGGGAAAGTTTCAGTTTTGAATTCATTTACTAGTCTTTTCCTTCCAAAAGTAAATTTCTTGTGCGATACCGTAGTTTTTAGAACGCCACCTTCCTACGATACGTACTTTGTTTGGAATTCTGTTGAGACATATGGTCCGATTTATGTTGACTCCTCTTTAGTGATGGAAAGACGCGAAGATGTTTCTGAATTCTCATCGATCAGTTAAACTCCCAGATCCAACTCGAACCCCGCGTTTGTTTTCTTGTTAACGATGTTGTTAGGATGAGTTGGTAACAGCCATATACGACAAGTGATGGATAATTCTAATCATCCACTTGCGGGTGCAATTGCCCGCTGCCAAATCAACTTCTTTTATGTTGTCATTAAGGTATATAGTTTTATGTCAAAAGGTCGCGACACCTCATAGACTTTTTTTTTATGGACCACCTCCGAAAGTTATCTCAAATTTCATTAGAAAGGATTGTTGATAATATTATTACCGGCTTATTGTCTATACAACATGTCGTTGAAAACCTCTCTCTTCCTACGAAAAATTCTTTCGCAATACAATCCGTTGCAAAACGATTTCGCATTCAACTTCCAGTGGCTGAAAGTCCCATATATATAAGCGTGACAAATAGTTTTAAACTGTTAAATTGTCGGTTAAATTGAACAATTGCTTTTCCTAGTCCAAACGGTTGCTTATTAGATCGGGAAACATGTTTGATTTTTTCGGAAAAGCCAGTGCAAATTCTTTTAAGCCCACAGGAGGAGGTTTAATGGGATAATACTGTGTAGTAGAGCAATGTTCAGTGAATTGGATAATCATTTTGTCAATGGTCATATTTATTTTGTGGAGACATCATTGATGATTTTTTTATATTAGGGGTACTACCTTCCAAAATGTTTCACTATCGGCACCATACCTACATATATACTACTATATTCTATCGCAAGGCAAAATATTGTCTACGATCATTGCTCCTTGAACTGGTGTCACCCGCCATTAGCATTGTGTTTCCCCTGAAGACCTTAAATTCTGTTTTTGTTAGCTGTAATGATTTTTTCGTATGCTGTACGCACGCTCTATTTATATTTTCTACAATTCGCTATACCATGTAGTTTTCGACATATTGGCCAAAGAAGTTAAAGATATTCCATGTACTTGTATCGCTCTTTAATTAGTCTGGTTGGAATGGAGATGATTTGAAGGCGTAAATAGGTCATTCCACTGATTTGTTTTAACATTTCCACATATATTTGCCTAAGGCGGGTGGTTTTTGGTTTTCGCTCGAATACATATCGTATTTTTCCTTAAATACGTTGGTTTGGTTAATAATCCATGTGCTATCAGTTGATGATGAGGAGCAAGAGACACCTTCGATCTCGAAATTCGTTAATTCATTGGATGAATTACTGGATTGAGGTGATTTCCTTTTAACTGATAGTCGACGATAAATTATGTACTTCAAAATAAGGATCATCTGAATCATCAGCATCAGATTCATTTGAAATGTTCAAGATGTTATCATCAGTTATAGCCGTATTGCATAAATAGTTTAGTGGTAAGAACTTACTGCCTGCATATGTTATATGATAGAACATACAACCGCAATAATATACTGGGTAAAGAACCAATGTTTGACTGGCATCACAGAGTAAAAAAATCATCATAATCTTGCTATAACCTTAGATCTTTCAAAGCTAAGCTAAGGTTTACTCATAACTATGTTTATAAATCTGCGGAAGACAATAACAAAAAACAGGAATGATGTCTTAAATATGTATTTGGATCTTCTTACAACTATATTGGCGCAAAAGCAGACGTTAATAACAGACCTCGAAAAGCAAGAGCAGCATTCGGCCAAATACGACCTATATGGAGGACTGCCTAGATTTCCAGGAACACGAAGTTCAGAATATTCAACTCATGTGTCAAGTCAGTATTGATTAATGGCAGCGAAACCTGGTTGATTTCCAACAACATCATACAAAAACTTCAGGTATTCATCAACAAATATCTCCGTTCCATATGTCGAATATTCTGGCTAAACATCATCAGGAACGTGGATCTGTTGGAAGCGACAAGAGAGGAACCAATTGCGAAACAGATAAAGAGACGAAAATAGAAATGGATCGGACATACCATCAGGAAAAAAGCCGACAGCGTTACCAGAATAGCGTTAGAATTGAACCCTCAAGGCAAAAGATCCAGAGGCCGTTCCAAGAACGGCTGGAGACGATCGATACTCCTGGTACTAGGAAAACAGGAAACGAAGTGGTGTATTACAGGAAATAAAGCGCGTTTTCTAGATTTAAAAACTAAGGCATTTAAGATGTTCTACCATGGAACGGTCAATGGACGAAACGGTGTTGGAATCGTTGTTGCAGCGGATCTTCTAAACAACATCGTTGGTATCTTGAAAATAAGCGACCGCTTGATGAGTGTTAAACTCGTCATACACAATGAAACGTGGAACATTGTTAGCGCGTACGACCCACAAAATGGATGCGACCAATCGGAAAAAGATACATTTTGGTCAGAGTTCGGTAATTTGCTTAGAAATATACCTATCGATGAGATGCTCTTCGTAGGCGGAGATTTAAATGGCCACGTCGGAGAAACAAATGTTGATTATGAGGACTGCCACGGCGGTAAAAGCTTTGGAACCAGAAATTCAGCTGGCGAAAACATCCTTGTAGCGTGTAGGGCTTACGGCTTAACCGTCTTAAATACAATGTTTATTAAACATCAACGACATCTTATCACCTATAGCAGCGGAGGCCACGAAACGCAAATAGATTATCACCTCTGCAAAATGTCGATGAGATACCGTGTTAAGGACTGTAAAGTAATACTTGGAGAATCGCTAGTAAGCCAACACCGTCTGCTCATTACAGAATATTGCACAGCGGAACCACCGAAAACACGGGCATCGTTTGGAAAGCCAAAAAAATCTATCGAAGGAACGAAGCCCAAGATTTATCGCAGTGGCTAAAGAAGTACTTCACAATATAAATGGTATCGCAGACTCACTTAGCCCGCAAGAAATGTGGAACAGCATGCACGAGGAATGCATAACACTCGCAAAGTCCCATCTGGGGACTATATCGAAATACCATCACGTCGGCAAAGAAACATGGTGGTGGAATGACGAAACCAAACGAGCTGTGGCCGACAAGAAGAGTGCATTCCAAGCGTGGACAAAATGCGATCGGAGCGACGATATCGAAAAAGCTCGACTGGCTCTTGAATACGAGCGTCTTAAAAAGATCGCAAAGAAAGTCCTGGCTCGAACTCGAGCCGCAGAAGCGGAAAACCTGTACTAGGAGTTGGAACAAATATCCTCACGATCGGCGGACAGAAGAC
Source organism: Volucella inflata (assembly GCA_928272305.1). Lineage (NCBI taxonomy): Eukaryota > Metazoa > Arthropoda > Insecta > Diptera > Syrphidae > Volucella > Volucella inflata. The sequence continues at coordinate 151,138,137 of OV743716.1, read as the reverse complement.
AAGCTATCCAAGAAGTTCAAACGTCGTACAGTACTAAAATGCCAAATATTTTTAAGCTCGCTGCACAGAGGAGAAAAAGTTCAATGGAAATAACCTCGCCGAAATACATCAAAAACGCAGACGGTCGCGTGATGTGACCGGTGGTGGCGTGAATACTGTAAGGAGTTGCTTAACAAACAGTTTCCACGTGATATCGTGCCGACAGCTGGTCTATTCGAGGAGGAATTTTCGGACTTTTCAATCGAATAAATAAGTATAGCAATTGGAAAAATGAAGCGGGGGAAAGCGGCGGGACCAGACAGAATTCCATCAGAGTTTTAGTCGATGATGGAGGGAATCGGCAGCGAATGTCTATCGAAACTTTTAAATAAATTAAAATGTGGACAACCTATGCCGAATCAATGGAGATGTAGCGAGGCGACACTCGAGAATGCAACAACTACCGTTCAATCAAGCTTATGTCACACACAATGAAAATCGTCGAAAGAGTCTTAAACGAACGTCTTCGGCAAATAATAAAGCTCGATAATAGCCAGTGTGGATTTGTTGAAGGAAGATCGACGGTGGGCGCTATCCAAAGCCTACGAATAATAATGGAAAAGCACCGAGATTCGTCTAAGGATTTACACATGATATTTATCGACCTCGAGAAAGCATTCGATCGAGTGCCTAGGGATCTCATATGGGCCGCGCTGAGGTCTCAAAACGTACCGGAAACGTATGCTAGAATAATACAAAACATGTACGGAAAAGTGAAAACTGCGGTTAAAAGCTCTGCTGGACTAACGAGAGAATTTCCAGTTAATGTCGGAGTGCACCAAGGAAGCGTACTTAGCACTTTCCTCTTTAACGTAGTATTCGACTATCTTTTAAAAGACTGCATGCGCGAAGCAAATGTAACGCCAATTCTCTTCGCTGACGACACAGTTATACTTAGCGATAACGTCGAAGATTTACAGAACGCCTTAGATTCATGGAGAAATGCGCTAGAGAGAAACGGGTTTGCCCATTTGCGCATCCATTGCGACCTGTTTCGGATATAATGTTAGACGGAATAGTTCTTCCGAAAAGCATTATCTTTAAGTACTTAGGATCAATCGTTGACATGGAAGCTAAATGTGGCGACGACGTAAACCACAGAGTGAGTGTGGGATGGATGAAATGGCGGGAAAATTCGGGAATCTTTTGCGACCGAAAATTCCCACTTAAATTAAAGGGAAAACTCTACACCACGGTTGTTAGACCAGCTCTTATATACGGTTCACAGTGCTGGACAATGTACGAAGCGTTTAAAAACAAAATGACGGCAGCGGAAATGAAAATGTTAAGGATGTCTAGTGGAGTCACTAAACGCGATTGTATTAGATCTACGCGTATAAGAGGAAGTCTACATATAAATAATTCGGTAACCGAACAGCTTGAAGCGAATAGAATAAGCTGGTATTGCCACGTTCAAAGAAGATCTGCGAAAAATCGGGTTAAAAAGGCACTATCAACTACAGTCACTCCAACTGTAAGAAAACAAGGTCAGAAAAAGAATTCCTGGATTTTTCAGATGGCAAATGCGCAACAACGCCTGGGGCTAACCACTGAAGCGATCCAGGACCGAGCATTATGTAGACGCGTTCTGCGGTCTGCGACATTAGCCAACCCCATAAGCGGAGCAGCAGCGCTGCAGTAAAAATGGGAAACTCGTTACGCATAATTTTCGTATAACGAGGAAAGGGTTAATAAAAGGATAAGAAGAAGAAGATTGGCTACAGAAAATATAATTAAAGCACGATTTCTGTTTTTTTTTTTTTCGAAATATTGTCCTCCCGATTCATTACACTCATTACAGTGATTCAATAGTTATCAAGCCAGCTTTTAGATAATTTAAGGGTACCGAACCGAAATTCTACCTTCTGTGTGTTGTTGCATTTTTATCAAGCTTTAAGTAAAATTAAAGACCGCTCTTTGTTAAAATTTCAACATCAAATGAAGAGGTGTTCTGGTAAAATAATTTTTATAATTGTAAATGTCAACCAAATGTCGTGAAGTTTTGAAAGATAGTAGGGAAACATTCAAGCTTTAAGACAATTGGATGGCGCTCTTCGTTACTGAGATATGACTTGTGTCCGAAATATTATTCGCCACACTCTGTATTCTACTATTATTCGAATAAATATTTTAATTTAAAAGCATGCAGAATTTTTTTAAATTTCCATCTTTCATGGGTAAAACGCAGATTCTCAGAAAATTAAGAAGTTATATGCTCCATTTACTCACCATTTAATTAGATATTGTGTTTAAATTTGGCATTGAATTTCTATTTCTAAAAAAAAAACACACCCTAACTATTGCTGTCTAAAATTCTTGTTAGACATTTTGAAAAATATTCTTTGTAAGCCACGAAAACTTTAAGAGAAATTAAGATATACTCCGTTTTCATAATAGCAGCACTCTACACATTTATCACTTTCTTTTTGACAAAACTTTTACTTTCTAATTCGCTAATGTTCACTAGAAAGTTGCGACTATACGAGTATCTTCTGGTTGTTTAATCAAGTTACAGAAACTTTGTAATATACTCTTACAAAGAAGAATGAAATGAAGTAATTTAATTAATAATTTCATAACCATCTCTCAGGAGACCCGTTTCCTGCCAACATTGGCAGGAAACAACAAATACTTGTGGCTACGTTGTATACATGTTGTTTACAACTTGGCCAGGTTTCTCTGATGAATGTGTACTGGAAGCTCCTTAGAGTGTTTGAAACTCTGCAGAATATATTAATTTTAGATCATGACTACACTTGAATTTGTTAAATAATTTAAGAGAATAGAAATCTCAATAGAATACAGAAAGTGAGATTAGTTTTCGAATGCTCCCAGTTGGGTTATTTTGGTTAAAGTTGTTTAAAATAACCGGAGGGCTGTTGTTGAGTGACACGATGGTAATCCAGGTACAAAGGATATCCACTGAGGAGTCATTGTTGGCAAATTATTTTAACATGCATGCAGATCCCAGAAATCTGGATAAGCTGGGACAACTGTGAAAGCTTAATTGTAAAAAAGTTGAATTAAATTAAAATTCAAAATCAAGAGAAGTAGATACATGTTTTAGAAACTATTTCGAAATGATTATTAAAGGATCTTGGTGTCAAAAAAGTTTGATGGTTAACAACGATGGAGGAGCTTAACTAAAGTAGTTCTCAGGCATCTAGACTTTACCAGCAATTTCAGGAGTACTATTCGAGGTCTTTCCTTCTCAGACAAGAAGTCTCTATAGATTATTAGAGGTTAAGAGAGATTAGTTAGTAAGCTCTGGTAGGAGCAGACTAGGAGTGGTGAATCTGAAAATTCTGAGAATCCAATGTTTAGCTCAAAAGCAGCTGTATTTGAAATAGCGAGAACGAGTGTTTTTTTTTATTATGTTGCTTATGTTGCTCTAATCTTGGAAACGGTTTGTAGAATGAAGTACAATAGACATATTTTTTAATTTTCTATCAAATCATACAAAGTGCTGATCTCCAAAAGAAAGATGGGTAGTGATTATGTGCCAGCACCCACCACATCAGCACCGAGACTTTAAAACCTTAAACGAGCGTAGGCCATACATTCCATGAGGTAAATCTTCGGTTTGTTGTCATCACTTTTACAGCAAACGTCGAAAGATGTTGTATCACACACGCGCAGTATTCTTAAGAGCATAGCAAAAGTGCAGTCCCACGTCATGACTACAAGAAACAGCTTACAAACTTTCCGCTGATGGACAGCAGCAAAAGCGATAGCCTTTTAGAGATATCAGAAAGCATTTCTTTGGGGTCTTGAAAAATTGTCCCCTGAGCTTCGCCTGACAAGTTCAATGGCGATTCCATGTACATGGATCCAATTGTGACCTAAGACTCAGGCAAGAATCAGTTAATTCGAGTCACCAGCTAGGTTGTTGCTATAGATTGCCACACCCACTAGTTCTTTATAATAAATTTCGTTGACATCAGGATTGCACTTGGAGCCGGTTTTGAGGCCATCCACGAATACCCAACTTAAACCCTTTCCCTGCGCAGACTCCGACGATAACTTGTCTAGCACAGGGAGGGCCGATTTCGTATTTTTTCTGGGACAGGAATTATGATGTCACAAAGGCTGTGCACGCAGGCTCACCAAAGCTTCAGTGCCTTTTATACCAAAGACCACTTCTCTTCAAATTGAAGATGGCTTTCAGAGTACAGCCTGTGATATAAATATCATGGAAAGGGAGATCAATGAGTCTAGAGCCTGAACAAAACATTTTTTTTAGCCTGTCAAAAGCAACAGTGGCACATTAAGAGGTTGTTCCACCAGACAGTCGATGCATAGGATATAATTAGCCATATCGGCATGTATGTAGGTCTAAAGCACCCTCATAGGTGATTGGCCCATGTCTAGCCGACATCCACTTTGCATTGCCAGAAGGCCGACGGTACCTCGATGTCACATGTTTATTTTTAACCAAATTCTTAACTTCTGTGCCTAGTAAAACGGCGGCCGCCGCCGTGCGGATAATCTGTGTTCACTCTCTAAGATATTGGCTACAGTCAACAACCGAAATCAGTGTCCTTTTCACAATAATGGGTTTAATTCACAAAACCAGCGATTCATCTCCGTCGTGTTGTCTAGCCGAGTTACACATGCCGTCTAAAGATACGTTGTCGAAATCACCTTCCATGTTTGTTGATAATGCCCAGCATGAGTTCCCTCTAGCCAAGTATGGCCTCCAATCTGCCCACCGAATTTAAAATCGCAGTCTCGCAGGATTTTCTCTAAGTATCTTAGACAGAAGACGTATTTTCAAAGCAGTTCTGCGGAGATGCATCTAAAGGTCTAAAGGTCCTCTTTTCTAAATTCGGTATAAAGCAACTCCCACTATTCGCCAGGGTTTCGGTATACAAGCCAGTCCCAGACAGTGAGGATTTTCTTCAGAGTTACCAACAGCCGGTGTCTACCTTCGTGTAATATAACCGAGTATATACCAACGGTGCCAGGCGACATGAAATCATCAAATAAGGCAATAAGAATTCCAGCCGGGTTGGTTTTCCTTTTTTAAACACTTTTACCTACAGTTTTGATCTCCAAATAAGAAAATAAAGCACAAAACACTTTATACTCATCACAATCAAATATAACGAATAAATAATAGTCAACGACAATAAGTGTGGACTAAAATTCATTTCCGATGCAAAACCTTTAAAGGAAAACCTACGAGTACTTCCTTTCCATCTCACTCTCTGGATGCTTCGGAAAATTTTACTTACTTCTTAAGTACCCCATTAAATAAATTATCAATAAATTCCTGCCTCGGAAGGTGTATATTTTATTCCATCTTTATGTCTGCTCTTAAAATTGTTACAGCGAAAACATATTTTCCTTGCCCGAGTCCTTTTTCTGCTTTTCATAACTTTTATTTTTATGAGCTAAGGATTTTCTCACTCTCTTGGCGACACATAACCTTTTCCTTCCGAGAAAATATCAGAGCCCGTTGATTCATTAAAGATTTTCAGTCATTCGTCCTCATAGCAAAGCATTTTCTGAAGGACAATCTAAGCGCAACGACTCACGAAAGCATACCGCATTCGCAACCCTTCCGGACGTAGAAGTCCTTCAAAGGCAGAATGTGCAAATAAAAAATCGACAAAGTTGAAGAAGAAGTGTATGCTCTCCCAAAAGACGCCTTCTTATATACAAAAAGAAAAAAAACAATGGACAACGGACTACGGAGTTTAAAAACATTTATTTTCTGTTTTAATAAATTAATTCGCACATTTGGACATGCACCTACAAAGATATCCATTCCCATTAATTAGCATTTTACACTTTTAAAATAAAAAACAAAAGTATCTGCAGAATATTCAAAGCTTATTACGCTTCTGGTGGCAAATTTATTCGGAGAGACTGTGAAAAAAACAACTGTAGTAGGGCAATCTACAATTTTCTGGATGGTTCCAACTATTCGGGCATAATGAGAATCTGGTCATGTGCAAGAGCTCTTGCTTAAATGAAATTTATTGCGGATTTTATTTAATTCATTACTGGCATTTAAGTGTACCATTTGCATGCAAATTTTTCGCTTGCATAAGAGGTCGACACAATGCAGTAGTCTTTTCCACTTTTCTGCATTTTCCCAATTTACGGTTCCTGGATTTATATATTCTGAATGTTTGGATACAATTAATTGGCTGGAAACTGTATAAGTGTATGATAACTACATATCTGTGCTTTCTCAAGTATTTTACATAAATCTCGATTATGGTCACATCTTTACAAAGACATAAGCTTGCTGCAGGGTTACAGTACATAGAGGACACATGTGTGCCATACAGGAATTGCAGTATCCGATTTTAATACACCAGTAAAATTGGATTCACCTGACACATTGGAGCTAGTGGACCGTAACTATTTTTTTTTTTGTTTTTATTCATTTATTCATTCATTCTGATACATAGCTAAGATTACAACCTTATTACAATTTACCAAACTGTCAAATGATGAATAAATTTAGTTGTCGTTATGTAATTTAATGAACATGTAGTTTCAAACTAGTGTTAAACGACACTTCAAATATATTTTATACATTATTTTTGTTTTCTGTTGTGGGGTGACATTCAGTGACTAAGATTAAAAGATCTAAAATAAAATAAATTTCATTCAAAAGTTGTACATTCCAAGTTGTATGAAGAAAGAAGTTCAAATATAATTCTGCTACGCTAACGTTTAGATATATATATCTCTTTATAATGATTCAATGCCGTTCAGAGGGTCTCCTTTCTTGTGAATTGGACAAACAATGCTGAGGTTCCATTCATCGGGCATACTTTCGTCCGACCATATTTTAGAGACGATTTGGTGTATGCTCCTTACCAAGTCATCGCCTGCCGCTTTGAAGAGCTCGGTAGTCAGGCCATCCACTTCAGCAGCTTTGTTTGACTTCAGCTTAGATATTGCTATCTTCTCTTTATCCAGGTCGGGTTAACGAAATTGTTGGTCATCATCGTCCAGGTTGAAAGGTTCATTCTGTCTGACAGCGGTATTTGTTTCGTCATCGCGGTTATACAGTCTACAGAAATGATCTCTACAGATCCTCAGCATCGACTGCGATTCTAATACGATGTTCCCTTGTTCATCTCTACAGGCTTCGGTTCGGGGTTTGTTTCCGCGGCATGTTATTTTTACCTTTTGGTAAAACTTCCGAACCTCATTCCTGGAGTAGCATCTCTCAATTTCCTCGATCGCGCGCCTCTCATGCTCTTTCTTCTTCCTCCTGAGAAGCCGGTGCTCGTCTCTCCTCTTCCGCTCATAGAGCTCATGAGCATCTCTGGTCTTTCTAAGCAGTGCTGCGTTATATGCATCTTGCTTTGCTGTATGTGCTGTATGTACCCATCACATCAGAAGCGGAATCTCTGATGGCGTTTTGGCAGTGTTTCCAATGGTCTTCGATGCTTGATGCTGGCGGCATTGGACCTCTTAAGAGATTAAGAGACACTCGATCGGAAAAGGACTTGGCGATCTCTTGCGATTGTAGCCGTCTGACGTGGAATTTTCTCACAGCATTAGTTTATCTTGGCGTAGTTTGGGATATCCGCAACCGTACCTTGGCTACAACAAGGTAATGGTCTGAGTCGATGTTGGCTCCTCGGAACGTACGGACATCCATAATGCTGGAGGAGTGTCTTGCGTCGATCGCAATGTGATCAATCTGGTTGACTGTTGATTGATCAGGAGTTCTCCAAGTCCCCTTGTGTATGTCGAGATGTGGGAACCGCGTGCTAGCCACGACAATGTTTCGCCCCGCCGCAAAGTCGATTAGCCTGAATCCGTTTACGGAGGTGGTGTTGTGCAGGCTATATTTTCCGATTTTTCCACCAAAGATACCCTCTCGTCCTAGCCTTGCATTAAAATCACCGAGGACAATTTTAATGTCATAGCTAGGGCATTGCTCGTAGGTCTTGTTAAGGAGCTCGTAGAAGGCATCCTTGGTGTCGTCATCTTTCTCCTCTGTGGGGGCATGCGCGCATATGAGGCTTATATTGGCGAATTTAGCCTTGATGCGGATTGCTACGAGGCGATCGCTCACATGCCGGAAGCTGAGGACTTCTTGTCTTAGTCTGCCTCCGACAACAAATCCGCATCCAAAAAAGCGCTGCTTTTGCCGTCGATAGCAATTGCCGTAGTAGATGTCGCAATTTTTCATCTTCTTTTTGTCCGGTCCATCCCATCGCATTTCTTGGATGGCGGTTATGTCTGCTTTGCAGCAGTCTAGGGCCTCCGCTAGTTGCTCGGCTGCACGTGGTCTATTAAGAGATCTAACATTCCACGTGCATATCCGAGGCTCATTGTCCTTAAATCGTTTGCGTGGGTTGTCAACAGTAGATCCGTCCATATCCGAGGCTTGCTGATGCTTCGTAACTTAATCTTTTTTAAATGGCCGGGCAGTTACCCCGGCGGCACAACCCCCAACCTGGAGGACCAGTTCCATTTTGAGTGCCCCTAGGACGAGGGGTCGGTTACACCGAAGCCAGTAACCGGGATGTGAGCGCTGCCGTTGGCCCTTATAGGGCTCGTCCGCCACCATCTCTTTTCCAAGACCCTGACTAAGTCCTGGAAATCCTTTCCGGCCTGAACTCCAAATATGTCGGAGTAGCCCGGATAAGGTCTTATTTTGGTTTTCCGACACTAATCCTGGTTAATGGCGCAGGAAACTCGCCATTTGCCCTCTTTACTTCTCAAACTCTAGTGAGATTCCCAGATGGCGCCACGGGGAGGCGTGAAGTAGGACTTATTAGCAGAGCTGCAAGATGTTCGGCTGCAGAGGCTCATTCTCGTCATTTAAGGAACCAGCACCTGTCGGAAGATGCTACTTCTACGAGGCCTTATACTAATCGTTGCCATCTATCAATAGTAAATAACCATTCTTTAATTTTTTTGGTGTAATCATTATAAAAATTAATTTTTCGGATGAAGTATGGAAGTTTGTTAAAATATGTTGGGGCAGTAAACATGAAAAAATTTGTAAAATGTTGACGTAAGGTATAAATTTGATTGTTTCTACTTGGAATGTTACCACTTTTCTTGGAAAATTCTCTAAGTACCTTGAAAACATACAGGTGTCTCAACGGTAGAACTGCAAGTCTTTTAAATATGGGCCAACTATGAGAACGACCATTAACACTACAAAGAAGGCGAACTATGGGCTTCTGTGCCATCAAGACTGGTTTTAGTGTATTAAAGTACGATCCACCCCAACTAGTAATACCGTATTGCAACTTCGAGTGAGCAAGACCATAATTGATTTTATGTAAAACGGTTTTGGAGCAGTATGGCTTAATAAGATAGATTATACGAACTACAAAATTCATATGCGATTTCAGTGCTTGAAAGTGATCCTTCCAATTCAAGTTATGATCTATTAGAACGCCTAGGTATTTAATATTTCTTACTGATTCAATTTTGAAGCACTTATCAGAGCACGAGTTGTTATCGTGGTAATTTTGGATGCCACAAGTATGAAGCCGTAAGCAGAACTTCTTACAGTCGTGTGCGTGAAAATGGAGATCACAGTCATTTAACGAACTGCCGCATATTTTAAAGTTTAATAATTTAGTTTTTTCACTGATAATTAACTTGTGAGCAGTAAACCACAGCCTTAACTTCTCCAAATCTTCGCCAATCCTGGTAATACATTCAAATTGGGTTTTAAAAATGTATGTGAAAGTTATGTCATCAGCAAATGCTGTAGCCAAACCATGAAATTGCTGCTTGAAAATCGAATTGATGTAGATTTGAAATAAGAGAGGCCCGAGTACAAACCTTGGGGAACGCTATTTTTCAAAACACGAGGTTTACTAAAGATTCCACTAAGCTTTACTTTTTGCTCTCTATCACTGAGGTACGTTTTGAACCAGGTATGCATTGAGCCTCTAAATCCAACAGCATACAAATTACTCAGCAGTAACTTGTGGTTAACCATGTCAAAGGCTTTTGTCATATCTATGAACAAAGCTATTGTAGATTGATTATTGTTTTACCCCTCATATAGCTGACTACACACTCTGAGGATGGCATCCTCTCTTGAAAATCCAGTTCTAAAACCAAATTGGTAAATGCAAAAAAAATTGTTTCTGTCTAAAAAACTTAACATTCTGGCTTTGATAAGTTTCTCAAAGAGTTTCGCGACAGTTGGTAGAAGAGATATAGGTCTATAGTTGGATAGATTTCTTCTATCTCCTTCTTTGAATAATGGAATTACTCGTACTTCAGCAAATTTGTCATCATCACTTGTGCATGAAGTTTTGTTTTTTAACGACATTACGAGTTTCAAAAGCTCACCAGTACTAATATTATCAAACACAAAACTATTTGTTTGCTTGTTTGTCCCCGATTACATTTGTTGAAAAGCTACAATTACATAAGCTGTAGGATTCAAAGGATGGCGTTAGTTGTTTTGAAATTTCTGTAAAGTGATCTTTAAATACGTTAGAGATCCTAACAGGATCAGAAATATGCACTTCATCAACTTGTAATTCACTTATTTCTACTGTGTGTTTTTGTCTACCTAAGATGTAATCAACAACTCTCCATTCATTTTTGATATTACCATCTACTCTAACAAACATAGTTAAATAATAAATATTTTAGTTCCGAATTTATATTAACAGGCAGTTGATAAAGGGTAGCATAGTAGTGAGTTATACTTTTACGAAAAATATTTAAAATATTGAATAACTAGTACAGGATTTGGTTTTGTTTTAAAATGGGCTTATTTACAGTATTGGTAAAAATTGTGGCATCAACTGTGCCTATAATACTTCTACGTGGTAATCGCCGGTCACTAGTCAACTTCCATCCGGACTAGATCTACTAAACCTATGAGTGCAGACAAAAATAGCAGCACTATAAACGGGACAGCGAATGAATTGCCGATGGAATCCACGGTGGAATCAATCGCGAAACAAGTGAGACCTTATCCGGGCTACTTCGACATATTTAGAGCTCAGGCCGGTAAGGATTTCCGAGAAATGCTATGGGATGGGACGGACAAAAGGAGAATGAAAAACTACAATATCTACTACGCCGAATGTTATCGACGGCTAAAACAGCGCCTACTTGGATGCGGATGTTTTGTTGGAGGCAGGCTTAGGCAAGAAGTCTTGAGTTTCCGGAATGTGAACGAGCGTTCACATTAGCCTCCACCTCCAATAACGAAAATCGTCTTTGTGGCGGGACGAAACATTGTCTTACCTAACACGTGGTTTCCACATCTCGATATTCACAAGGGGACTTGGAGAACTTCTGATCAATTAACCGTCAACCAACCAACAACGCGAGACACACCTCTAGTATTACGGATGTCCGAACGTTCTGAGGAATCAACATCGACTCGGACCATTACCTTGTTGTAGTCAAGGTACGGTTGCGGATATCCCGAACAATGCTAAGACAAGCTAATATTGTGAGAAATTTCGACGTCAGGCGTCTACAATCGCAAGAGATCGCCAAGTCTTTTTCCGATCGAGTCTCCTTAATCTTTTAAAAGGTCTGTTGAAACGGACACAAACCCGGAACCGAAGCCTGTAGAGACGAACAAGGTAACATCATAGTTGAGTCGCATTCGATGCTGAGGATCTGTAGAGATCATTTCTGTAGACTGTATAACAGCGATGACGAAACAAATACCGCTGTCAGGCAGAATGAACCTTTCAACCTATTACGATGAATACCAACAATTTCGTTCACCCGACCTGGATAAAGAGAAGATAGCAATATCTAAGCTGAAGTCAAACAAAGCTGCTAGAGCGGACGGCCTGACCGCCGAGCTCTTCAAAGCGACAGGCGATGACTTGGAAAGGAGCATACACCAACTCATCTGTAAAATATGGTCGGACGAACGTATGCCCGATGGATGGAACCTCAGCATTGTTTTCTGATCCTCAAGAAAGGAGACCATCTGAACTGCACCAATTACAAAGGCATCAGTCTTCTTAACATCACGTACAAGATCCTATCTGCCGTTTTGTGTGAACGGCTGAAGCCGTTCGTCAACAACTTGACAAGTCCATATCAGTGTGGCTTCAGGTCAGAAGGTCAGCAGATCTTGCAGAAACCCCATAAGCTTCAGATCGATGCACACAATTGCGTAAGACAGCATCTATAGAGACGAACTTTACAGAGCAATGTCTAGTTTTTCCATCCCTGCCAAACTCATGGGCATAACCAGGTATAAACCGTCAAGCAAAAAGGACACTAAACACCGACGTCTCAGCCAGAACGCCACCTTCGACAAATCGATCTTTGAGGTAGAAATAACTCTTGGCAATCGCTGCTTCTTTGGGCTAAGAAGGCAATTGACTAGCAACGAAGATCTCAGTCTTTGAGTAAATTTCAGTCCTGTCTGCATTGACTGTATGTACGAAGAACTGTATGGAATGTACAGCGACATCGACATAGCCGGAAGAGTGAAGATCCAACCATTTCGAATAAGGGCCAGAGGGCCAGCGCAGTAGAGAAAGAGTGAGATTTAAGTGGCGTAAACTAAGCGTGTGAAACTCGAAGAAGCTTGTAAGAGATCGAGCTGGCTGGAGACGTTTTTTGACTCAGGCCAAGGTCCACATCGGACTAAAGAGCCACTTAAAGTAAGTAGTTAAGTGAATATTTCACCATTTTTTAGTCATTTGTAGCCTTTTCGGTGCGTTGTTTGAGCGCAACGAAACATTAATTCTACTAATGGCGTTACTTCAGCTGACATGTGATAAAAAAGGAGGCTATTTAATATGAAACCTTTTATTGACAAACAGTGTACATATCAGCTTTAGTAGCTTCTTCCTTATTCGTGCTACAACTGATGCACTTTTGACACTCGAAAATGCCTCCATCTGCAGCCATACTTAAACAAATCTACGTTAAGTTCCGAAACTTTGTACACTTTGTACAACTGTTCAACTTCATCTTCAACAATTTGCATTCAAGTAGTGTAGTGGTGTCTCTTGTGTTTCTCGCAATCATATCTGTTTAAATTTATTCAAAAAAGCAAAAGCTAAACACACCAAGTGAGCTCCTTTTTTCAAAAAGCAGTGCTCTTCTTTATGATTCACCGAGACTCCTAGACAGATTATTATTTTTGAAAAGCTGATCTCATTTCTTCCGATTTGCGTAGACAGACAACTCGTCGCGATTATCCTGGAGATGTACGTATGTATTTCTGAAATTCCTGAAATTTATTGCAAACACATAAAAGAATTGCAAAAGTTCACAAGGACGAAAATACGCAAGGAGTGGAAACAAGAAAAGCTTGTGTAATTGATATTCAAATATGGTTGTCGAAACTTTTGCTCCGTTGAAGGTTGACAATGATTAATGGATGGCATGAATGAACCGTCCACATTGAATATTCATTAAAAGCAGAAAAGAGTTTTTCCCCTATTACGTATCTGCAGCTGCATTTTAGAATTTTCTTGAATGGTAATTTGGAAAAAAAACAGCAGAAAAGCAAACGGATTCGTTAGTCTACTCGGTTGAACGAGTTATTTAATCAAAATTTATAAAGTGGAATTTCCCAAGAACCTCTTCCTGTACGAGTACGACTCTGCTTTGAAGGTGAGGACTTATCGGTCAATTGGTTTTCTAATTTTGATATTGCATGGTAAAAAAAATTCCTGTAACTAGACTAAATAGTAGGACAAGCCGAAAACCCCACAAGCACTCGAAAAGTAAAGACACAATACCTTACAAGCCGTCCGGTCCCAGAGCTACGATATTTCCTGAACTTTTGTCGATAAATGAATACAGCACGATATGGCGAATATACTTTATTCTGTATAATTTACTAAACTTAATATCTTTTTGATTTATACAACAGCTATCCACAAAATAAAAATACCCATTTCCATATCTTGCTGTGATGTTATGTTGATGAGTTAAGTGATGCGGTTATCATTGTGGCATAAACCTCTTTCTGACTATTTCGAATATGACAGACATGCCATATAATCATTTTCCTGTATCAATGTTAGATATCAGTGGTCCTCGTACTCCACAATGGTGGTGAATGTGGTATTTTGGTATTTGTGGCAAAACGCACCAGGCGAATAATATCTCTTTTACAGTGGTGGTATCTACATCACTTGAGATAGATATCAATTTCTGTAGAATTTCTGAATTATAATATCAGATTTGTGGAAGACAGTTTCTGAGGTTCAATCACAGATGCGACTAAGAGCAAATCAAATTAATAACCCTGTCACATACATATTGTGGTCATTGTGATATTAGGTATTGTTGGCCATCTCAACGGCTCGATGTGTATGATCTTTGGTGGAAATAGAGTCATTGGTCATTCTCTCTACATCAAAAACGAAAAAGCTGCCAAATTTATGTATTAGAGCGGAGACCTTCAAAAATTGTGATATTTATACATCTTGGACTGTATGCAATTGTAAAGCCATAAGAACAGACTCTTTTGGACCTATCTACTTAGACAAAAAAGCAAGATATCTTTTGGTTTTCCAACAGCCTGAACTGGCTTTGAAAAATCCTCAATATGGCTCGGGGCTTAAGTCACCACTCCTCCCGAAGATTGAATACCTTCCCTGGTAGAGCCAAATGCCACTCGAAAACTAGGATTCAATCGCGGGCTGGATTACAGTGTTATATATACCGTGCCAAAAATCAACCTAGTTGGGGGCCCATAAATAGGTCAGTCAGAAGGCCTCCTGCCAGAAAAGAGGAAAGCACGGAGGAGATGGCAACAATCATGCGCCCCCGTATAAATCCTATTTGAACCGCCTATCAAGTAAGCTAAAGAAATTGCTGCAAGAACATAACAACCGTGAGACTTCTAATTACCTCGAAGGCTTGACTGCGGACAAGAGTTCCAATTGTTCGCTCTGGAAAGCCGTGCACTTGCACCTATTATGCCCTTGCCACCGATAAAAACAGCCGACGGCGAATGGGCAAAAGGAGACCAAGAGAAAGCGAATAAGTTCGCCGACCACATGGAAGAAACATTCAAACCGTTCGAAGGACGTCAATTGGCCCAAGAACTTAATTTCGGAACAGGATTCAACAACTACAATATAAAATCCGCATCACTATCTGAGCTAAATCAAACAATAAAAAACCTAATATGGCTCCAGGACACGATTTGATTACAAGTAAAATTCTAAAGGAGCTATCCCGAAAAGCGTTTGTCAAGCTCCTCTACATTATAAATGCTTCCATGAGACTTTTACACGTTCAAAGCCAATGGAAAGTCGAAGAAGTCATAATGGTTCCAAAACCGGGGAGAAGTTCAAACGATAACAACTCATACAGACCCATTTCGCTCCTGCCGATAATTTCAAAAGTCTTCGAAATTCTTCTGCTTAAACGTTTAAAACCGATAACTGAAGAAAGACGATTGATCCCGGATCACCAGTTCGGCCTTAGGGTAAAACATTCCACAATCGATCAGGGCTATCGGATAACAAATGAAATTGTACACGCGCTAGAGGGTAAAAAAGATATGTTCAAGCGTTTTCTCGATGCATCGCAAGCCTTCGATAAGGCATGGCACGAGGGCTTGAAGTATAAGCTACAACAAATTTTACCGAGAGAAATGAATAAAATACTCGAATCTTACCTTGAAAAAAAGACTGTTTCGGGTTAGATATGGGATTGAATACTCTGAATTCAAGGAAATTCAAGCTGGAGTTCCACAAGGAAGCGTTCTGGGGCCATACCTATTCTTACTGTACACTAGAAACATATTTCTAGATGAAGAGACTGTGGTAGCCACGTTCGCGGATCACACGGCGATCCTCGCCACAGGACAAACAGTTGAATCCTCTACTGCAAAACTACAACGAGCTCTTAACAAAATATTTGCGTAGACGAAGATCTGAACGAGACTATGTCAACACACGTGAATTTGACGTATTGAAAGATAAACAACTTACCTTTATTCAACAAGTGGGTATAAATACCATATGCAAACGAGGCAGAATATTTGGGAATGACCCTAGACGCAAAACTGAAGTGGAAGTCACTCGTAAAAAAGAAACGTGAAGAGCTCGAAATCAGGCTAAGAGAAATGAATTGGCGCGTCGGAAGACACTCTAAACTAAGCACATATGTATAACGTGCTGCCTATATATAAGCAAGTGCTAAAACTTTCGTGGACTTATGGTATACAACTATGGGGTTGTACCAAACCAAACAATATGTCTGTCCTACAGACATTCCAGAACAAAGCGCTTAGAGCAATCACAAATGCTCCATGGTATATAAGGAATAGCGATATCCACCGCGATCTGGGAATTGCAACGGTGCAAGACGAAGTAACAAGCTTTGTTCGTAAACTTCGCACTCGTCTTGTGCATCATTGCAACCAGGTAATAATCCGGAGATTGGACGAGACAAATCTTGTGCGGCGACTTTAAAGAACAATACCATTCGACTTAGCGCCTTAAGGGGAAACCATATGAAATAACGGTAATAGTACGTACCTTCGCTGGAAAGCTACCTACCAAACGCAATAAACTACAGAAGCTTGAGCTACTTGTTAAGGAAACTTAGTCGTAGTCTTATAGAAAACGGGAGGTTTTTAATCTCACACTACCATGAGCGCGTGCTTATGGTGGGCGTTGCTATGCCACTGTGGAAGGCAGTAGGTGCTCGTGCTTATGGTGCCTGCTGTGGTGGTGTGATGGTGCTCTTATGAGCACGTGCTTATGGTACTTATGGTGCCTATGAAGGTTTTTACCTAGCCACGGATAAAAAAAAAAAAATCGGTGGGTCTAGATACCGGACGCCCTTTGGCACTAAATAGTCTAACATCCGTATAGGAGCACTGCGGGTGCGGACTTATCTTTCTCGCCTTACTCGTGGGATTTATATGAACCAAGTAATAAAATCAAAAAAAAATAATAACGTAGTCAGATGAAGAGGCTCTACTCAGTTCAACTTTAGAACATACAGACATGGAGACTGAAGACACTATCTCATATCCAATCAAGCCTCAAATCAACACACCCATATTGATGGAAGAACAGCTCGCTCTGGTTACCAAGCGACGCGAAATTGGAAGGGCACAAGAAGCTAGAGGGCACCAATGAGAGGCGCTTCTATTTTACCCGAGCCCAAAAAAAGTGGATTAGAGGTCGGATCAGGGACGGCATGACACCGGAGGAAGCAGGAAGAGATCATGCTTTAAAAAGCACAGAAACAAGCTACAGATGCTAATCTGCTGACAACTCCCCAAGGGACCGACAGCCCTAACAGCATGGACCCCATCCAGAGCTAAGATAAAAGGGGACCCCATTAAACAAACTGCACTAAGGCAAGGTGGGCAACACGCCTCTCAAACTAAGCCTCGCCCAGGCTCCAGTAAAAAAACCTAGTGAGGAAGCTAGTAAGAGCAGGAACCCAAGCAAACCCTTGACCACTTACGCTTTGACCCAATGCCGGTATAACGCACGACATGCATCCAGAGGAATCCCTGTCAGTGCAACAAATTTAGCAAGTTCAAAAATTTTTACTGACTGAGGTAGACAAAGACGACAACAACTGTCCACTCAAATTTGTAGCATGTACACCAAGGGACGACTGGCTATGCATCATTTTTGACGACTGTAAAGAATATCAAGCCATTGCCGGAAGCAAAACTTCGCACAATTCATAGAAATGACATTCCCAAATTGTACACTTGTTTTACTTCCTCCCAGATGATGAGAAAATGCACAAGGTAGCAGCACAGACAGCTCTATGAGTATAGACAAAATCTCTATGTCCAGGCTATTGGACGCCATCCCTACACCCAAGTTGCCTTCAAATACTGGCAACTCTGCCAGGGCATTTAATTAATAACTAACATGGGACTAAGGCGTATCTAAGTTAATCTACATCTCGGCAGTCCTCAGCCAAAGGCCTAACAAGGATCACCAAGATGTCGCCTTTATCCAGGAACCATATGTCCTCAAAGACCAGGTAAAGGGACTCTCAGATGAGTTACTTACAAATACTTAATCAGGGAAGCAACCACACTTTTATAAACAGCATTAGGGCAGAGGTCTTAGATCTCACCCTATGCACTCTCTTTATAAGTAACTGTAACTGTAACTGGCGTGTATCATCCGAATCCTCGATGTCGGACCATCGCCATATCCTATTTGACCTTGAACTAGGCACTACCATCTCTGAAAAATACACACAAACCAGACTGGGACGTATACTCTCAACAACTCATGGACAACTTGGGTAGATGTAACACAAACATCAGAGATGTTGTATCTCTAAACAGCACACTAATCCTATTGGTTCAATGAAGAAACCAGATGGCACATACTATGCCGAAAACGGGCTATATATACTCCAAATTATTTTTTCCAGGGCCAGCTATGCGTTATTTACCACAAAAATGAAAGGGGGTGACATTCAAATGCACACCTAAGGTTGGACGCCGACCATCTGAGCTACCTAAATCGTATAGACCTATCAGCCTCACTTCCTTTTTCCTTAGATCTAGCTCTAAGTGGAGGACATCACTATAGGCCCATCTGCGGCTGCAGTGGTCTGGGATAAAACTTTACCACCTGCCTTACTAATCTAATCTGATCTACGTCACCGCTGGTTCTATACCCAATTGGTTCTACATCTTATGCTCAGTAGTTTCCTCGCATTTAAGATCGACAACGTAAGTCAATTAGATGGAGAGTTAACACAATTGAGGTCACAAAATTTGACATCGACTTGGTGATACCCAAGAGTAGGTATTTATCCCAATACGACTTACTTTACTTACTTTAGGTGGCGCTACAGTCCGGGGTGGACCTGGGCCTCACGCTAAGATGGCTGAGGTCCTCTTCCACTTGCGTGCGCCACCTGAGTCTTGGCCTTCCTCTACTGCGCTGCCCCTCGGGGGCGGATTCGGAGACTTTTTGGACGCTCTACATGACCCAGCCATCTCAGTCTTTGGATCTTCACTCTTCTGGCTCCATGTCCATGTCGCTGTACAGTCCATACAGTTCGTCGTTGTATCTCCTCCTCCACTCACCGTCAATGCAGACGGGACCGAAGATCGCTCGAAGAATTTTTCTCTCGAAACAACCAAGAACACCCTCATCCGTTTTTGATAATGTCCATGCCTCTGCGCCATAGAGCAGGACCGGGATTATTAAAGTCTTATAAAGGGTGACTTTTGTTGTCCGAGAGAGGGCTTTGCTACTCAATTGCCTTCTTAACCCAAAGAAACAGCGGTTGGCAAGAGTTATTCTTCGCTTGATCTCAGCGCTGGTGTCGTTGTCTGTATTTTTAGCGGAGCCTAGGTAGACAAAGTCCTTAACTACCTCAAAGTTATATCTGTCGAGGGTGACGTTCTGTCCGAGACGTCGGTGTTGGTTGTCCTTTTTGCTTGACAGCATATACTTGGTCTTACCCTCATTGACCGCCAAACCCATTTTCGCCGCTTCCGTCTCAATACTCGCGAAAGCGCCACTGACATCACCCTGCTTTCTTCCAATTAAGGCGGCGTATGCGAATAATTGGACGGATTTTTGAAAGATCGTGCCTTTTGTGTTTGCGCATATATCTTGCACTACAAATATCAGTGAGCTGTTTACCGACCTTAATGCATTCTCCATTGTCATCCTGCACAGACGGACGGTTAGGAAGGGATGTCAAAACTAGACATTACTCTATATAGCTCGTATCTATAGATTCTGTCATACGCGGCCTTAAAATCGATTAATAGGTGGTTTGTATCATTCTCAAGCTCATGAGTTTTCTCCAAGATCTGACGTAGTGTGAATATTTGATCGGTGGTGGACTTTCCTGGCCTGAAGCCACACTGATATGGACCTATCAGGTTGTTGACGAACGGCTTCAGGCGTTCACACAATACGGCGGATAAGATCTTATATGCGATGTCAAGGAGACTGATGCCTCTGTAGTTGGCGCAGTTCAGAGGGTCTCCTTTCTTGAGAATTGGACAAACAATGCTGAGGTTCCATTCATCGGGCATACTTTCGTCTGACCATATTTGACAGATGAGTTGGTGTATGCTCCTTACCAAGTCATCGCCTGCCGCTTTGAAGAGCTCGGCAGTCAGGCCATCCGCTCCAGCAGCTTTGTTGGACCTTAGCTTCGATATGGCTATCTTCACTTCATCCAGGTCGGTTGGACGGAATTGTTGGTCATCATCGTCCAAGTTGAAAGGTTGATTCTGCCTGACAGCGGTATTTGGTCCGTCATCGCGGTTATACAGTCTGCAGAAATGATCTTTCCAAATCCTCAGCATCGACTGCGATTCTACTACGATGTTCCCTTGTTCATCTCTACAGGCTTCGGTTCGGGGTTTGTTTCCGCGGCATGTTATTTTTACCTTTTGGTAAAACTTCCGAACCTCATTCCTGGAGTAGCATCTCTCAATTTCCTCGATCGCGCGCTTCTCATGCTCTTTCTTCTTCCTCCTGAGAAGCCGACGTTCGTCTCTGCTCTTCCGCTCATACTCGTAGAACTCATGAGCAGCTCTGGTCTTTTTTTGTAGTGCCGCATTGCGTGCTTTTTGCTTAGCTGCATGTGCCTGCCGGCATTCATCATCGAACCAGGGGTTTCGTTGTGGTGGACGAGTGAAACCCAGCACATCAGAAGCGGCATCTCTGATGGCGTTTTGGCAGTGTTGCCAGTGGTCTTCGATGCTTGATGCTGGCGGCATTGGACCTCTTAAGAGATTAAGAGACACTCGATTGGAAAAGGACTTGGCGATCTCTTGCGATTGTAGCAGTCTGACGTCGAATTTTCTCACAGCATTAATTTGTCTTGGCGTAGTTTGGGATATCCGCAACCGTACCTTGGCTACAACAAGGTAATGGTCCAAGTCGATGTTGATTCCTCGGAACGTACGGACAACCCTAATACTGGAGGAGTGTCTTGCGTCGATCGCAATGTGATCAATCTGGTTGACTGTTGATTGATCAGGAGTTCTCCAAGTCCCCTTGTGTATGTCGAGATGTGGGAACCGCGTGCTAGCCACGACAATGTTTCGCCCCGCCGCAAAGTCGATTAGCCTGAATCCGTTATCGGAGGTGGTGTTGTGCAGGCTTTATTTTCCGATTGTTCCACCAAAGATACCCTCCCTTCCTAGCTTTGCATTAAAATCACCGAGGACAATTTTAATGTCATAGCTAGGGCATTGCTCGTAGGCCTTGTTAAGGCGCTCGTAGAAGGCATCCTTAGTGTCGTCAACTTTCTCCTCTGTGGGGGCATGCGCGCATATGAGGCTAATGTTGGCGAATTTAGCATTGATGCGGATTCCTACGAGGCGCTCGCTCACATGCCGGAAGTTGAGGACTTCTCGTCTTAGTCTGCCTCCGACAACAAATCCGCATCCAAATAAGCGCTGCTTTTGCCGTCGCTAGCAATTGCCGTAGTAGATGTCGCAGTTTTTCATCTTCTTTTTGTCCGGCCCATCCCATCGCATTTCTTGGATGGCGGTTATGTCTGCTTTGCAGCAGTCTAGGGCCTCCGCTAGTTGCTCGGCTGCACGTGGTCTATTAAGGGATCTAACATTCCACGTGCATATCCAAAGCTCATTGTCCTTAAATCGTTTGCGTGGGTTGTCAACAGTAGATCCATCCATTTTTTAAATGGCCGGGCAGTTACCCCGGCGTCCGATTTCCACTACTCCTCAAAAAACAGCTCCGTTTCGTCCAGACATGTGTTTTTTTGAATTAGAGGCCAAGTAAGTCTGATGGTGCGAATAAGGCGGGTGGTTCAGTACACCAAATCGGAGTTCATGGAGCTCATTTTTCAGCTAATTTTTCTAACAGATTAACATGGTATTGACCTGTAACAATTAGTCTTTTGGAAAGGTACATGTCTTGGCTTCCTTCGGCTGAAATGAACAGCTTTGTTTCTATAATTTCGATTGTTGTTTTTTTTCATTAATGTAGCAATGAATTCAGGTTTTATCAGTGGATATAAATAATCTCAAAAAATTACTAGTATTCCTTCGATTCTCTCTAGAAACTTTAACTCGATTGAATTTTTTTTCTTCGGTTAGCAAACGCGGCACCCATCTTGCTGATATTTTTTTCAATCCTAATTCGTCATTTAAAATATGGAACAACCGCTCAGTTGAGATCCCTATCGCTTATTTCCTGCACTTTTGTCTTCGGTTTTCTAAATTCTTTTATGGATTTTATCGATATTTTCTGAAGTGATGGTTGTCGATGGCCTACAGCTCCTCAGATCATCTTCGACGCTGTCTCGGTCATGTTTAAACAAAGCCGCCTACTTTTTTACCATGGAATACGAAGGTGCAGAATCACCACAATGATATCAAAGTCTGCCTTCATTGACTTGGCATTATAATCTTTTTGATAAAAATATCGTAGAAAAATAACTATGCGACCAACTGTAACAAAATTCGACACACAACTAGCTTAAATATTATATAATTCAACGACCATAAATTTTTTACCTATTATCACCCAATCTAAGTTAGATCGAAAACCTTTCAGACAGCCCTCGTACAGCACTTTCTGAACCTTCAAAATAAACGTAAGGTCGCCAGAAGGATACCTATTTGGAGGAGGGATATAGTTTTACAATTATTGTCGGCACGGGGGCTCATTTTTTCAAGATAAATGGAGTGTGCTGGCTGCAGTATTGTTTTTAATGCTGTAACAGAGGGAGTGAATGCTGTCTATCACGTCAAATCATGGATTGAATAAAGCTGAAAGAATCTCTTGATTGATATGTCGGGCACCAATACGCTGAACCTACATTTATTTATTTATTTATTTATTCAGGTGAGATTAAAGAAAATCTTTTTTCGGTCATAATTTTCTTGTCATTGAGGAGGTGGTCATTAGAATAGTTGGTGCACTTGACGCGTACAAAGGTGAGGTCTTCATACCATGAGAGAACTTTCCACAATTTAACTGAACTTAGCCATCCAGCTGGAAAAGTCGTATATTACAAGGCAAGCGCCATAGACTTATGAAGAAGTTTAAGGAAGCAGGATGAAAATACTCCAGTCCATCAACTGCCAAAAACTAGGGCAAATTTCTTCTTTAGGTAGCTGAAAAACTAATAAATTATTGAAGTAAACAATTTCCTAAAATTAATATTATTAGCTGGGTAGTACGAGTAATATCTAAGTGGCTCTCCTTTGTGGGTGCCCCGTAGCAATGCTACCGTAATATGGACGAACCTTGCGCTTGAGTAAGTGAGCTTTTCAATAAACTCATTAAATCAACCATTGTGCCCTATTGATATCTTTTTCAATGTTTGAAAATGTAAAAGGCAGTTTTGAATAAGGGGATATACGTGTAGTGGATGGTTTGTCGAATGAAATGAAAAGCACGAACTACTTAACACTAGAATTTATTAATTTTATTACCCATTTATTTATTACTTGAAGAGTAAAGGACTAAATCAGTACAAAAATTGAAATTACGATGAAGAAACGATGCGCACGGTTCAAGTAGTCAGGAAAGAAGAAGGAGAAAATTATCTTTTCGTCGCCAAGTTACATCGGTGCGGATTGGTATGGACTAGTGGGTGCGTGCAGCCCCCACAGGACTCCCCATCCAGCGATAGTGTTACTCAGATGTTTTTAAATTGAACGGTTCGTCCATATCGGGTCACGTATGGTGGTTTTGGTTTACCATGGTTGGTTGCCAACTCTTGCGGCACTGTAGAGTCATCCTCGATGTCTTCGATATATTCTGCTTTCAAGCGGTTAACTGCGATATTGACTTTTTTCCCATTTCTCAGAATAGTGAAGTACTTTTCGTTGCGGTGAAAAATGCGATATGGGCCAGCGTACGGAGCTTGGAGTGGTGCCTTAACCGAATCGTTTCGCACAAAGACATTAGATGATGTTTGGAAGTCTTTATGTATAAACGTCGGCTTTGATGTTCGCGGAAAACGTATGACGGACATGGCATCTTTCAATGATCTCAACTCCTCAACACACTCTCGAACTGTCGGTTCTGGTCGGTTGTTATGCGTTGGGGAACTTCAAATCGACAAATCCAAGTTTCATACAGCGTTCGTGCTACTGTTTCGGCTGCCATTTCATCAATCGGAATTGCCTCCGGGCATCTAGAAAACCGGTCGATGATCGTTACGCAGTATCGTCGTCCCTGTGACGGTGGCAGGGGACCCACAATGTCAACGTTGATATGTTGAAATCGTTGGTCAACAGTTGTGTACTTGCCGAGGGATGAATAGTTGTGTTTCATTCGCTGGCACTGTACACACGATCTAGCCCATCTGCTACAGTCACTTTTTACACGTGGCCAAACAAACCTTTCTGCTACCATCTTTAATGTTGCTCGTATGCCTGGGTGAGCCATTGCGTGTACGGTGTCAAAGGCTGCTCGTCTGAGTTCTTTCGGCATTAACGGTCGTATTCGGTCGGTAAATGTGTCACAGTATACCATGCATCTTTCGTTCTCAGGAACGGGAAAGTGCTTCAGCTGAAGGTTTGAAGATTCGTCGCGAAGTAACGTCTGAAGATCATCATCTTGTTGTTGGAGTTCGTTAAGGACATCGTAATCTATGACGCGCGTGGACGTGATGGCATTGATGCGTGATAACGTATCAGCAACTACATTCTCTGCGCCAGGAATGTAGGTACCTGATATCAGAAGAGAACTGTCCGATATAGTCGAGCTGGCGACGATGGTGAAGAATGATTTTATCTGGCTTTTGATCAAAAGCGAATGTAAGCGGCTTTTGTTATGTTGAAAATGTTTTACCCCACAGTGCGCGCTGGGAAGCTCCCGATCATAGGGGCTGTACTTGACCTGACTTGCCGCCAATTCTTTGGGAAAAATCTCAACGGTTGCCAGAATCTCTCGATCAGCTGCTGAAGAGCAGCACCTTTGGCGACGTCTGATGCATCAACCATCAAAGCCAGTTGACAGTTTGGATCGGAGTGTGCCAGCGTGAGTGACTCTGCTACTGCTTGCTTGCTTGCATTTTTCGAACGTTGAAGTTGTGTCGTCTGTCCACTCGATTCTGTTACGGTCCGCCCCTAGAATTGCGCATTGCACTTCAGCAATTTTAAAAGTCCACCTAAAATTTCGCCTTAACCCCAAATTTGGAACAGTTGTTTTTTCGCCGTAGGCTGCTTTTTTGTCTCGTTGTTGCTGCTGTATCGTTTTTGCAGTTATGTTAGCGGAATCACCGAAATATCGACTAAAAATTTTGTTTTTGTTACAGGATCTTTGAGAAATAAGCGGAAACTAAGTTGGCTGCTGTCAGATGCCGCTTCAAGTGACAGGCCTTTGAGTTTTCCTGTTTCCTTGCACACCTTTCAAAAGAGCAAGGAGGGCGCTTTAGACCCATGCTGATTGTGGTACCAACAGTAGTTTTCTCGATTATTGCTTGATTTGGACTGACCACGAGGTGCATTTTGGTCTCTAAAAGCTGAACGTGAACGTCATCAACGATGTGTAAGTGGAGATACACAGCATTACAACTCATCACTTGCCTCTGCTATCTTGTCTGCCAGCTCGGCAACATGAGATAGCTCTTCTTTGCTTACACTTATAATACAGCGCATGTTCTGGCATAAACGCTGCATCTAGAGTGATTTTAAAAGGATTTCCCAGTCAACTCTCTCATCTCCCTCAGCAGATGTGAATTGGTGATGGTTTTTTGTCTCCTAACTCGATCTCTTGCAATAATTTGCGTTGACGTTTGTGCTCTGAATCGGCGAATTGGGAATTGAGTCTGTCTTTCAGCGTGCCGTACAGGTTCTGTGCCGGTGGATTCAAAATAATGTCACTCACTTGGGCAAAAATGCAGCTTTCTACTGCAGCTACCACTGTGTGGTACTTTGTTAAGTCGTTTCGTTTGAACTGTGATTCTAATTATGATAACCAAAGCTGTGGTTGGTGTTTACAAAAGGGAGGAATTTAAGCCGATATGTTTGCGATTTCCGCAGAGCATTCTTTACTAGGCTCGATTTGTTGTCCTGGCTGGTTGGGTTGGGAAACTGGATGAAAAACACAAACTAGTAAGCACTAGAATCTATTAGCTTACTCTTCAAGTATTCAATCAGTACAAAAATTGAAACGACGATGAAGAATCGATGCGCACAGCTCAAATCCAGGAAAGACGAAGGCGAAAATATCTTCCTGTGACCAAGTAACATCTGTGCGGAATGGTATGGTCTGAAACGGTAGTAGTGGGTGCATGCAGCCCCCACATATGCATTCTATCCATAATTAAATAGATAAAAATACTTGGTACCAATAAAAACAGAGTATTAATGCGCAACGATTAGTATAGGGCTTCGTAGAAGTAGCATCTTCCGCAGATGCTGGTTCCTTTAATGACGAGAATGAGCCTCTGCAGCCGAACATCTTGCAGCTCTGCTAATAAGTCCTACTTCACGCCTCCCTGTGCCACCATCTGGGAATCTCACTAGAGGTTGCGAAGTGAAGAGGGCAAATGGCGAGTTTCCTGCGCCATTAACCAGGATTAGTGTCGGAAAAAACAAAACAAGACCTTATCCGGGCTACTCCGACATATTTGGAGCTCAGGCCGGAAAGGGTTTCCAGTCAGGGTCTTGGAAAAGAGATGGTGGCGGACGAGCCCTATAAGGGCCAACGGCAGCGCTCACATCCCGGAACGGGTTACTGGCTTCGGTGTAACCGACCCCTCGTCCTAGGGGCACTCAAAATGGAACTGGTCCTCCAGGTTGGGGGTTGTGCCGCCGGGGTAACTGCCCGGCCATTTAAAAAAGATTAAGTTACGAAGCATCAGCAAGCCCCGGATATGGACGGATCTACTGTTGACAACCCACGCAAACGATTTAAGGACAATGAGCTTCGGATATGCACGTGGAATGTTAGATCCCTTAATAGACCACGTGCAGTCGAGCAACTAGCGGAGGCCCTAGACTGCTGCAAAGCAGACATAACCGCCATCCAAGAAATGCGATGGGATGGGCCGGACAAAAAGAAGATGAAAAACTGCGACATCTACTACGGCAATTGCTAGCGACGGCAAAAGCAGCGCTTATTTGGATGCGGATTTGTTGTCGGAGGCAGACTAAGACAAGAAGTCCTCAGCTTCCGGCATGTGAGCGATCGCCTCGTAGCAATCCGCATCAAGGCTAAATTCGCCAACATAAGCCTCATATGCGCGCATGCCCCCACAGAGGAGAAAGATGACGACACCAAGGATGCCTTCTACGAGCTCCTTAACAAAACCTACGAGCAATGCCCTAACTATGAAACTTAAATTGTCCTCGGTGATTTTAATGCAAAGCTAGGAAGAGAGGGTATCTTTGGTGGAACAATCGGAAAATATAGCTTGCGCAACACCACCTCCGATAACGGATTCAGGCGTATCGACTTTGCGGCGGGTCGAAACATTGTCGTGGCTAGCACGCGGTTCCCACATCTCAACATACACAAGGGGACTTGGAGAACTCCTGATCAATCAACAGTCAACCAGATTGATCACATTGTGATTGACGCAAGACACTCCTTCAGTATTATGGATGTCCGTACGTTCCGAGGAGCCAACATCGACTCGGACCATTACCTTGTTGTAGCCAAGGTACGGTTGCGGATATCCCAAACTACGCCAAGACAAACTAATGCTGTGAGAAAATTCCACGTCAGACGGCTACAATCGCAAGAGATCGCCAAGTCCTTTTCCGATCGAGTGTCTCTTAATTTCTTAAGAGGTCCAATGCTGCCAGCATCAAGCATCGAAGACCATTGGAAACACCGCCAAAACGCCATCAGAGATGCCGCTTCTGATGTGCTGGGTTTCACTCGTCCACCACAACAAAACCCCTTGTTTCCGCCGATGGAGCCTGACTGCCGAGCTCTTTAAAGCGGCAGGCGATAACTTGCTAAGGAGCATACACCAACTCTGCCGCAAAATATGGCCGCACGAAAGTATGCCCGATGAATGGAACCCCAGCATTGTTTGTCCGATTCTCAAGAAAGCAGACCCTCTGTACTGCGCCAACTACAGAGGCATCAGCCTTCTTAATATCGCAACCAACACCAACGTCTCGGACAGAACGTCACCCTCGACAGATATAACTTTGAGGTAGTTGAGGACTTTGTCTACCTAGACTCAGCTATAAATACAGACAACGACACCAGACAACGCGCTGAGATCAAGCGAGGGTGTTCTTGGTTGCTTCGAGAGAAAAATTCTTCGGGCGATCTTCGGTCCCGTCTGCATTGGCAGTGAGTGGAGGAGGAGATACAACGACGAACTGTATGGACTGTACAGCGATATGGACCTAGCCAGAAGAGTGGAGATCTAAGACTGAGATGGCTGGGTTATGTAGAGCGCATGGACACCAATGCTCCGGTCCGAAAAGTCTTCGAATCCGCCCCCCAGGGAAAGCGCAGTAGAGGAAGGCCAAGACTCAGGTGGCGCACGCAAGTGGAAGAGGACCTCAGCCAACTTAGCGTGCGAAACTGGAGGCAGCTAGCCAGGGATCGAGCTGGCTGGAGAAGCTTGTTGACTGAGGCCCAGGTCCACCCCGGACTGTAGCGCCACCTTAAAAAAAATTAATGAGCACATACTTTATATCACCGACATCAAAAAAAAGTGTTTACAAATGTTACAATTAGATAAAAAAAAAGAAAGTCAATTCAGAAAAATATTCACATAGCTTATACTCGTAGTTTCAAAATGGCTTAAAAGATGTTTGAATTCTATGGACAATATTTGATGCAAACATTGATACAAATACTATATTCCAAAACCAGTAGCCTCTGCAAATAATTCACTCCGAATATACACAAGCTTAATCAAATACAAAAATCCATCGTAGTATCTACATAAAGTACATACATGCACATGTACTCGTAAATCCATATCCTGAACAGGAAAGCGGTCACAATGAAATAGACTAAAATAACCAAAGCAACGGATCAACCATGGCGAGTTTTGATGAGTCAATTTCCCATTCAAATTGAATTCAATTTCCACTTTTTGCCAACGGCAATTTGTGTCCTTTCAGTTGAATTTTTTATGGCATCACGCAGATTTCCGCTCTGGCATGACCAATGACAAACTCATGTATGTTTGCTGTGACGTCCGGTGGGGCTGCCTCATTTAGTATGTTCTCCCGACTAAATTTGAATTTGTTTTATTTGAAATTTACCATGCATAAAATTTTTCTATTGAAAAGGGAAGGATATCTCAGAATCAGCTTCATTTGACATGAAGCCTTTGGTTTAAGTTTAAAAAACAAATTTTTTTTTGAAAATACAAGGACTACAGAGCTGTAGGGTCTTTTTTCTGGGTATGATTCCTTTTCAATAGTTCCTCTTCTTACATTTAAATCTCGTTTAATGGGCCGGATTATATTGCGCAAGGGTATATGGAAACATTTTTTCCTATACCTAGCTAGTATGTGATTTCACAGATTGCCTTCCAATATGCAGGGTATGACATTTCGATTCTTCGTAAATGACCCCAATGCAGAGCGCAAATAAACTCTACATTGGCGCTACTGAATACATTTTCAAAGTCAATTAAGATTTCGAATCGATGCTTAATGCACTGACCAGTGATGACTCGTAGTAGGTTGAAATTATCAGCACTGATGTCCCTTTGTTCATTCGAGTATACCGTCTGCTGCTAGAATGCGGATTTGCTATACAATGCGCCTCCCCATGATATCCCTTCTTATGAACTTTAACCCTAAACCCGTGGTGACGTAAGATCCAATTTATCGTGTTTTGGGGCACTTTTGTCCTAGCTTACAATGAATGAAAAGTTAAATGGTACGATACATATTTTATTCGTTATTCTTTATTTAAGGGAAACATTTCCTAGCAAATCTGTAAGACATAAACTTTACCTAAAATTTTAAGTATAGAAAGCTTTAAAACAAATAATAAATAATCCAAATATAGAAAATGCTGTAAAGTGAAAACATTATGTGTCCGAATGCCTTCGTTTACGTCTAAATTGTGATTCTCTTTATTTGTGTTTTTACCAAGTCATCATTTTTCATGTAGCACTCTTCACATACTCGTATAAAATGTTTGGAACACGTAGCAGTGGTGCACAAATCACAAACAGCAGTTGTTTTTGTATCGCCTTTTGGTCCTTTTCGTGAAGGAATGCAAGGAACACATCGTTGGCGTAAACTATTTCCTCGGATTTTAGGAAAAACTAATGTTGATTTCATCGATTTGCGCAGTGAGCCTCTTTCGATTCATTCATGGATGTGTGGAGTTGCTAACTCAAGAGCTAACGATTTCAAGAAGATTTTTCGCTTTTGTGACACCTTCGTACACCAAATTGGGTTGGTAAGATTATACATCCAATAACTTCCAAGACCAGCCACATCTATCATGCTTTGAAATACTTTCATTGGTCACCTGTTTGTTTGTCTTGTACAGGAAAAGTTTCAAAGCATCTGCTCAAAGGTATCTACTCCACCTTTGTTAGCGTTTTGGTCGGTTTTTTTTGTTTTTTCATCTATTTCTTCGTCAGCATGGGCAGTTGATAAAAGCATAACATTTTTTTTTTGGTATCAGAATAATAACTCACGAGACTCATCCTTTCCGAAAAGCAAAAAATTGACGAAAACGATTGCCTGCTCTTCATTTTCTGGGAATCTGTGAATTGGACCGGTAGCTCTGGTTCATTTGATCTGATAGTGCCAGTTATAGTCTTTTTTCTGCGACATAATTCTTTTGCTAATGGGACACTTGTAAAAAAGTTGTCGATTGTAATTATTATATTCGTCAGCAAGGAACCGATCAACCAGACGAATAACTAAATCGAACGCAACATTTTTGGCAAACCTTATAAACCTGGATAGTTGCTCAAATATCTCCAAAGACATAACAGCTCGGTAAAATGGCAAATGCGACTCGTGAAACAGATCTTTAGTACCAACTTATGAAGACATTTCTGCTCCAGCGTAAAGAAGAATAGCAATGTAGGGAAACACTTCATCTATGTTGGTTTTTTTCACTGCTCGCATTCCTGAATTATTCGATTTTCGATTTTCTTCGAAAACTGTCTTAGCCTTTCTATTTGTCTCTATCACTATGTTCTCAACGATTGATGGCGATAGGAGATACTTGAATGCATCTGCTTTGTTTTCAAAATTACTGGTACAATATGGCTCATGAACTTTTCTTTCAATTTTTTTTTGCAGAAATGACTCTTTGTTTTTCTGAGCAAGAAGGCGAAGACCACCAGTCTTGGTTGAATTTTTTGTTTTGAGCCACGTACCTCATCACTCTATTTGGTTCGATGGCTTCTTTGTCCCCTTCGTTTGATTGTTCACGAACTTGCTCTTGAGTTGGATTTTCTTGTGGTGCATGTACTTGTTCCAAAAGCTGAGCAATCAGCAAGTCTGGAAGGGCCTTCGGATCAAAGCTGCAGTCATCGGCATCTAATTCATTTTCTTGATCTTAATCATCGTCGTTTTCGTCATCACAATTTTGAGCAATAACGACATTTTCTGGAGAGAAGCCATTTCCATTTATGCCAGGGGCACCACCGTCAAAATAGCTACCGAAATCATTCTCCAGACACTTTCTTTCTTCAGGAATCAGATGTCGTCGTGATGCGATGTTCAACAATTTCAACATATTATCCATTCTAAAACACAGAAAATGGACACCTTTTCTTTATACGAGTAGGTTCTTGTAAAATTATTTCTGAATTTATTATTACCAAATGTGAAAGCTATTTTACATCTTTCGCTGATATAAATAACACAAGCTTACTTTTCCCGTTAGAAATATTTCCTGATAAACAAAAAATTATAAGAAATACTTGAAACAATTACAAGTTGATTTCTACTTTTCTATCCACAAATTTTTTTTTCAAAAGCAATCACAAGAATAGATATATGAGACATTTAGAAGTATCGCAATACAGCAAATAAAGATATAAACTTTGGTAACAGTTAGGAAAGCTTAAAATAACGGCCAAAAAATTTACTATTTGCAAGAAATCCACTAGGTTCGCTTCAAAATGCACTGGTGCACTGCTGTGTGCCCCATAGCACGAAAGCTTTACCTTTTTCCAACAGCTGCTAGCAGTGGTACACACAGTTATTGAATTGCTGTATTTGCATCTGCAAAAAACACATTTTCCTGGGAATCAGAATTATGTGTATGTCGTTTTAATAATAATGTCGTTATTTCAATTTTAAAATCGCTTGGGGCACTCAGTGCACCAAACAGGGGCTTAGGGTTAATGTCTTTTACTTTATACAGACTCTTTCGGGATTATCTGGTGGTACCCGACGAAGTTCAAAAATGTCGTTGGTATTGCTTTGGGAAGCAAAACATTTCCCACAATATTCCGATATCTTCTCATGACTGCAGATCTTTTCTACTTTTTGTGACAGATTTTCATTGCTTGCAAGCCAAGTGAGAACATTTTCAGTTGAAGTTGTTTCGTAATTTGACAGTAGGTCTCTTAAGTGCTGCCTCAAAAGTATTTGAAAAGGCTATCTAGTTTTCTACTTGTGCGTACTCGAGCAGTAGCAAATACTAGCCTACACCATTTGAGGGCTGACAACCCTTTGCGAAAGAAATAACAAAAAATGTAGGCAACAGACTAATAGCCACGGATAATAACGGATGCACTATTGACGATTAGAGGCCAATTCGCACATGATCGATGCGATGGATCAGACAAAATGAGAATAAAAAACGGTGACAGCTATTGAGCATGTTGCAGACAAACAACGATATGAGAATAGCAGTTGCAGCTTTATATCGGATTCGGATTCGTCATGGAAACAGTTTTGGGTCTTAATGTCCTACGGTTGACGACGATTTGCATAAAGACCAAATTCGTGAATATAGGTCTCATATAGGACCATGCCCCGACTAAGGAGAATGACGATCTAACCAAATACTGATTAACGAGATCGAAAAACCGACTAACAGCTATCCAGATAAGCTAAGTAATGATGGCAGCATTGAGAATGCAGTGGGGGAGAGAAGCCCCCACGCTATCACCTTCAAAAACACATAAATTTTGTGGAGAACATGTAACATGTAAAACCCAGCACTCGGGTTTAACACCTTGCTATCTATACATACAGCGTCCAGTATGATGTCTGATCAACTGACCGCAAACAAAAGCACTTTTCCAGTATTTATGTTATCTGAACGATCCCAGCAGCTAACATCAAGTCGGACCAAACGGTCATACGGATACGTTTGTATATAAGAAGCGCTCAAAAAGAAAAAAATTAAAATCGAACGAACTACTTTCCGATCGGGTTTCCCTTAATTTCTTGAGGAGTTTGGGGCCTACAGCACCCAACGTAAATGAGCAGTGCCATCAATGTTAAACTGCAATTAGCGAGGAGCTTCTGATGGACTGGACTTACGGCTTAACCGTCTTAAATACAATGTTTATTAAACATCAACGACATCTTATCAACTATAGCAGCGGAGGCCACGAAACGCAAATAGATTATCACCTCTGCAAAATGTCGATGAGAAACCGTGTTAAGGACTGTAAAGTAATACTTGGAGAATCGCTAATAAGCCAACACCGTCTGCTCATTACAGAATTCTTCACAGCGGAACCACCGAAAACACGGGCATCGTTTGGAAAGCCAAGAATCCGGTGGTATAATAAGGTCGGTAAAGATCTCACCGAGATCTTTGATGTCCAGAAAGGATTTAGACAAGGCGATGCGCTGTCATGTGATTTTTTCAACATCGTACTTGAAAGAATAGTGCAAAACTCAGGAGCAAACACAAGAGGCACTATCTTTCAAAAGTCCGTCCAACTACTCGCATACGCCGACGATATTGACATAATCGGGAGAAAGCAGCGTGATGTCAGTGCGCTTTCGCGAGTATTGAGACGGAAGCGGCGAAAATGGGTTTAGCGGTCAATGAGGGCAAGACCAAGTATATGCTGTCAAGCAAAAAGGACAACCAACACCGACGTCTCGGACAGAACGTCACCCTCGACAGATATAACTTTGAGGTAGTTAAGGACTTTGTCTACCTAGGCTCCGCTATAAATACAGACAACGACACCAGCGCTGAGATCAAGCGAAGAATAACTCTTGCCAACCGCTGTTTCCTTGGGTTAAGAAGGCAATTGAGTAGCAAAGCCCTCTCTTGGACAACAAAAGTCACCCTTTATGAGACTTTAATAATCCCGGTCCTGCTCTATGGCGCAGAGGCATGGACATTATCAAAAACGGATGAGGGTGTTCTTGGTTGCTTCGAGAGAAAAATTCTTCGGGCGATCTTCGGTCCCGTCTGCATTGACGGTGAGTGGAGGAGGAGATACATCGACGAACTGTATGGACTGTACAGCGACATGGACCTAGCCAGAAGAGTGGATATCCAAAAACTGAGATGGGTGGGTCATGTAGAGCGCATGGACACCAATGCTCCGGTCCGAAAAGTCTTCGAATCCGCCCCCGAGGGACAGCGCAGTAGAGGAAGGCCAAGACTCATTTGGCGCACGCAAGTGGAAGAGGACCTCAGCCAACTTAGCGTGCGAAACTGGAGGCAGCTAGCCAGGGATCGAGCTGGCTGGAGAAGCTTGTTGGCTGAGGCCCAGGTCCACCCCGGACTGAAGCGCCACCTAAAGTAAGTAAGTATATATTGGCATCTCTTTTCGTTTATCCTTAATTCATTCGCCTGAGATCTATCTATGTCCTCAAGCATCTCGTTGTGTTCCACCGGAACCAATTTGCTAAATACCTGAATTTCTGAAACAGTTTATTGGGTTACAGGCTAACCTCTGACTGTTACGCTTTCTAAGTAAGTTAGTAAGCACTTCTTATACAATATTACACAAAAAATCTCGTGCATCTCGAGAATCAGATCCGAACCGACTCCTACCACGAGTTCTGTTATATACATATCTGGCATTTTGTGAAATTTGAACAAATGTTTCAGATACTACAAGCAATTCTTTAGCAGATCAGTCTATAACTTTTCATTGTTTCCTACACGGAAATGTATGTATGTACAAAAGTATATGAACAAAGTCCCAAAACTAAAAAACAAGAATTTTTTTTTTTGCTTTCAAAAACTCCGGCAAAAGTAATCCAGAATGTGATAACGAATTTGTTTTATTTCAAATGAAAATTTAATTTCCTTCCTGGAGAATTTATTCGACAAACGTGCTCAAGTGTTTTGGTCACGCTAAAAAACGAACAAAGTTTTCCAATCTATTGTGCCGAATGTACAAGGTTCTTGTACATTGTGGTTGCACATGCCAAAGTGTGCCACAAAAAAATTCTCACAATACTTTCTCAGTTTTTAAACTTATGTTTTTGCAAGCCCTGATGTAAAAAACTAGAATCCCATGTGCGATTACGGGAGTTATAAGGACAACAGAAATTTGTTCATGCCCCCACGGAGCCCTTTGGCCAGGTAAAAGCCATTTTGGAAAAAATACGATATATCTGTTTTAGCATTTCCTACACTTACCAGGATTACCGTTCAATTGAAAAGGACTCGATTTTCATTCTAATGGAACTTTCCCGATACAATTTAACGGAAATAAATACTCGTAAGTCCTTACCGAACGAATGTGTCCAACGTGACGATCAGGGAGAATAGTTTCATATTTTGGATTTCGAAAACATAATGCTCGGAAGAGAACCCCACACTGATAGCTAAAGGAATGCATTAAACATAACCGTAAAGTGTATATTATATGTATATGTCCACAAAACTACAAGTCAAGATATTGATATAGTTACAATACACATGTATATTTGTATGATTGAGAGCAAGCAGCGTACCCTGCTTTTACTGATTGCCTTTTTTAACGCGTTTATCAGCTCGTCCAGTTCATAACTTTTACACTACTGGCAGGACGCAAACTAGCGTAGAAGGAATGTCATTCTTCGATGTGATACTTCCAATTTTTCAGCTTTATCCTTTCAATAAGGACGCTCGATTTTTAAATGAAAATAAAACAAGTTGTGTGTGCAGCATCTATTAATTTTTATTTCATTTCAAGGAATATTTTATTTATGGCATTTAGCATGGAATATAACACCGTTTATGTGTCTGCCGCGACTTTGCTGGGAGGCATGTATTCGGAGGTCTGCTGGATGGCCTTCGTTATGTTGACCGTCAGTGCACCAACTGCTTGCGGTTTTTTCGCATAGACTTACGTTTCAAAACAGCTGGCCAGTTCACGTCACGCTGCGCGAAATAACCTTCACCTCAAATCGATCGTTCAGAATGACTATCGCGAGCTGCACGAGCGCGGACCGGTTAGAACTACATGTAGTCAGTATGCATATCACCTAGTTTAGGTCACAAAAAGTTGCTTATCATCCATCCGTAGCGCTCGCTGTTGACGGTTATGGCAATGCCTCAATCGTGTTTGAAGTAATTCGGATGTATGATTCCACCAGACAATTATTCTGACCAAACAGAGAATTTATCTGAATGCATTTTGTGCTGGTATTTCTCATGTGAATTGATTTCGTCCGAAATCCGACAGTACATCAATTAACCCGAAAGTGGACCTCGTCGCTGATTATGATTTTTTTGCTGAAATTTGTGTC
Organism: Volucella inflata; assembly: GCA_928272305.1. Taxonomy (NCBI): domain Eukaryota; kingdom Metazoa; phylum Arthropoda; class Insecta; order Diptera; family Syrphidae; genus Volucella; species Volucella inflata. The sequence goes on along the minus strand of OV743716.1, from coordinate 151,101,596 downwards.
AACTTTAAACTGCTCCAGAGCCAAATCAGCGATAACACGGCCATGTTTTTGGTCGTTTACATAATGCTAGTAAGGTCAAGTTTTTATCGTGCAGACCTAAGTAGTTATGAAAAATTCGCCAAGTTCAAGTTGCAGAAAGTTTTTAAGTTTAAGCTAAGTTTTTCTGATTGACTGCCTCTGGTTAACCCGGATACTCATAGACACAGCAAAGATGTTTTAGGCAGACTTGGAATTTCGGTGGCGCCGGGTGTTTGCTAATTAAATTTAGTTAACAAACGTCAAATAGTCGACCTGGTGGGACGGTTGTAGTGATGATACAAATGGCTTAGCATTCGGAACGTTTCTCACACAGAATATTGACTTAAAAAAAAAAATATAAGAGTATATATATGATTTGCAGATGTTGTTCAACACTATAACGTTCATTGATGCGTTGTCATACATAACTGAACAATTCACTGCAAATTTAACAGATGTTGCTTCGGTAAATCGACTGCTGTAACATAACAAGTTTCTACGAGTTTTCCTTTTAAAAGTCCTGTAGTAGAGCATGCAGTTGTTAACATTACTGAGTTCTATGAAACATCACATGCAAATCACATTTTCCTCCAGCTCAGAAAGTACCTGTAAAACCTTTTTTCGCAAACAACGAACAGGAATCTTCAATTTCTTTTCTATAATACGAGTAGCAAAGCGCATGGATTCTGATGGGGTTAGCTTATCGAAAAACTCAACGAGTTGCGTTTATGTTAATATAGCATCTTTAATCTCCGGAACTACATGTCAAAAAGAAATACATTTTCCGTTCAACTTCACGACAGAATCCTTTTTATTATACGAGTACAACTTATAGTATCTTCTTGGATGGATCCAGTCCAGTTCCCACAGTGCGGAAAGTTGATGTTGTACTCATAGATACAAAGATGGGCTAAAGGTTATGTATCACAGCAAAATGCATAACAAACATGTTATAGTGATGCCAGGTTAGGGCTCAGTTTTTAGACAGTATCACAATGCAACTTAGAACATAGCCCTTATCATTGACAGGATAGCGAACAATAAGTGGAATATGCTACAAATGGAGATGAAAACGCACAAGAATATAAGACGTCAAGTAATGTTACACCAATTACCACAAGATTTTCAGGACATGCTTACAGAAGAGTCAAAGAATGCGTTCTTCTCCTTCTTCTTTTATCTCCATCCCAGACAATCCATTTATCGAAAGAGAAAATAATGTTGGATAAGTTAGATGCTGCCCATAGATCGGCTCGTACGATTTTAATAAAATCAATCAACGTCGAGTGGTCATGGCTGTAAAACAACACCAAAATTATGGAAGGCACAGAAGCGTTCCCGGATCGATGAAGGAATGAAACCAAATGGTCTAGGAGGCAAAATTATCAATTCGATAAGATTCCAAACGATGATAGATCCACTTCATAAAAAGCGTTGTATAAACAGATTGGTGTCATGAATCCTATTCAACTTTGAAAAATGTTCATCGATGACGAGGTGTTGAACCTTTTGGCCACTTCCACCAACCAATATGTTGCGGCCAACAATTGTCCATCATTCGTTACATCAATTAGCGAAATGAAAACATTTTTGGGCGTGTTGTATTTAACCGGTTACCGTTGCCGCAAACACAAAGTTATTGGTCAAATAAAGAGTCTTTGGGATGCGTGCTGATAAAAGAATGCATTTCGAGGGACAGATTCAGATGAATCAAACAATTATTTCACGTGTGCAACAACTCAGCATGATTCGAAAAAAAAATTTGCAAAAGATGCAAGATTGAACGATTTATTGAATAAGAAATTCGTTCAATTCGTTGAATTCTCTCACAACATTCCGATTGATGAATAAATAATTGCCCATTACGGCTGGCATTCGTGCAAAACGTGCATAAAAGGAAAACCCATTCGATTTTAGTGCAAGTATTGGTGTTTGGCGTCGACAGAAGGTTACTTGTACCAATTCATTTCATATGCTGGTGCATCGGAACAGGAAGTCCCAGGATTCGGGCTGGGAGAAAGGGTTGTCCTATCGCCCTTATCGCATATGGAGGACCGAGCCAAGCCCACTATGACGTTTGGCAACTTTTTTACTAGTCACAAACTAATGCCTCGTTTGTTAAACGATGGATTCTTCGCCTTCCTTGATGAATATCAAGGAAATTCGAAAGAAGCCTCGCGGGCCTTGCAGATGCCTTGCATATGTTCTTCATTCATTCTTATCTTTTCAGGTCGTGACATTACTATCAAATTTCTTGAACCATACGCCAATGGCTAGCGCGAAACGGTCTGATCGAAAACAACGGAAAATTGGCAATGCGTTACGATCGTACCGATCATTTCATTGGGAAACTCAATACTCGTCATCGTTGTAAGAAATGCGGTGGTAAGACTGAATACGGTTATTTGAAGTGCCAGGCAAACTTGCATCTTGCTCCTTGCTTTCTGGATTACCACAACGGTATTGCCCCATATCAGAAGAAGATTGCTAAATCTTAATGATCAGCAAACAGCATAATTTCTCAATTAAATAAAAAATCCAATTTAAATGGGCCTTTAATTCACTTTAAATGAAACTTTTCAATATAGCAAACAAATTTGTTAATAGTACACACCCACGGCTGTCGGGTATTTAAATACCCATTGTCATTTGACCAATGACCTGACAGCCAGGTGTGTTAACATATTGGTGTATGCTCCATTGCATAAAGGACATCTGCAGGTATCTGTCAAAGGGCCGCGTTTTACGTTTTTCCCAGCACTTTTCGTGAGCATTTTCCGTGAAAAAAAAAATGCGAATCTTACCTGTAAAAGTCTATAAGTAGGCCGCGAAAAATTACATTGTTTTATTTTTTTCTTGTAGGTGCACCCTTCCTCTTAACTATTAAACAAATTTTACTGTGATATCTCTCACCGGGCCCGCGCCAGAATTTTTTAAGGGTTACCATTCTCTTGGGTATTTAAATACCCAGTAGGTTGAAATGGGTTAAGAAACAAGTCAAAGGTTTCCCGACCCAGGCTTCCACGAATTTCCCTATTTTAATGAGTGAGGTGACTGAGCGCGTGAGACAAAACCACAAGACTATCCTTGGCTCATGAATAGCTGCTTCCAGGGAAACAAAATTCAATTTAAGACTTCCTTGTTTGACCGCAATTAAACTCGACTAGGCGACATATTAGTTCCTTTTGTACCACTTTCCACCACATAAGTGTCTAGTACCTGCAACGTAATATGAGCGTTGACGGACATTTACAGGGATATATTATCATCACTCTTACACCAAACCACCTAGTTGTCTATCAATGTTGTATATTCTTTACACAATTAGGAGCATAGTAAAAGCGTTAGTTCGCAGCAACTGCAGTTTTGGAGTCATTGCCTCAAATAATTTGCCAACAGTCCGGAGCGAATCAGGAGTCTTCCCTACCCACTAGGTTTTTCACTTTGTCATTTTGTTCATATTAACATGACAGCTTTGATATTTAGCCGACTCCAAACGTGAGTAATATTCACATTTTGAGGTATGACGTTGTCTCCCTAAAGGATAACAGCTTCGAAATAGCAGTCTACTTCTACTACTTGAACCCAGATCCTCCTCCATAGTAGGTAGCTGATAAACACGTATGTGAATCACACTAGTTCAACCTCAGTTGCTTAGTCCGCATAAGCACAATACTGTTTTTCATAGCAGAGGCAATGCCTTAATAATAGCACATTCGTTTTTAAAACTCATCAACCTGTGATCGTCTTCATTGATGAACAAGATTTTGTTCGAAAACTAGACGTCTGATAGTTAGTTTTTCAACATCCAATGACCGTCGGCACCGGGATCCTCTTCATAGGTAGGAAGGAAGGTAAAAATATGTCAAATTGCTGAGCGTGACGTGAAATAAGCTGGTTTAGATATTTAGTTACTGATTCATTCATAGTGGGAAGACGAAATTACAACATCGTCGTGAATTATGTATCTTGTGTCACAGAACTAAAATTCCATATATTCCATGCATTCTGGTAGCATTCCCGGAATTTAGCCACATATCGACTGAAATATATATCATCTGCGTGTGAGTGCTTTACTGAGTTTACAAGAATTTCATTTTAAAAGTCATCAGAGTATCGATTCCAAGGATTCTTCCTCCGGCATATGGTTTTAATATTCCAATTTATTCACAGTTAAGATACAATAAGACTCTCTTAGTGAATTTTGTATCGGTTTGCGTCTTGTAGGGAAATTCTTTGGTTAAACATAGGGAGTTGATATTTTCGCAGAATACCCTATGAGAATCATTTTTCAAATGAAAACTTCGTACCAATTGACATCAGTTGGTATCCTCTTTGTTTCTTAATAATTCATAGATAAGGTTTATCCACATAAACTTACACGCTAAACGCGAAAAGCCTTAAATCTTTATTCACTTTAGCAATTCCTTTTATTAGCTTACTTACTTTAATCAATGTTTTTTGGGTTCTGAGAAAATAAAGTAAGCGCTGATAGGTGTTAACTTGCCGATACGCGGTATTACAAATGTTTTAGCAAAGTATTGTGCTTTATTTACCTGCAAGTGGAAACCATTGGTTATTGGCCGATGGCATTCAGGACTCGACTTGGCAAACATACTGTAAACGCGAGTGCTGACTAGCAGACAAAAATAGAAGGACCTTAAAGGGAATAGCGGATCACTTTATCGACATACTTAGAACTCAAGCAGGTCAGGATTTCCGAGACTAAGTTAAGATTTTGGCTGTTGACAGCCCCTTCAAAAAAACAGGGACAACGAACTTCGGATGGAGCCGAACAACTAACAGAGATCCTGGACTGCTGGAAAATATCCAAGAAATGTGATGGGATGGGCCAGACTAAAATAGTTTGAAAAACTGCGGCTTCTACTACGGCTTCCTCCTGAGTTCGATCACCACAATAATTCCTGATTTGACGCTAAGTGCCGGCAAGCACATACAGCTAAGCAAAATGCATACATTTGGCGTTGGCGTGGATCTTTTTTTCTTTAATAATCCGGAAAGATGCAAAGAGATTTTTTGATTTCGTTTGCAGTAAGTTCAACATTTAACGAAATGTGTTTACGGCTGGCTACAGCGCCGTTTTGTGGAATCCATAGTTTACTCTTTTTATCCAATTTTCGAAGCAAAACTTAGTTAGTATTCATCGATTAAGCGCAGCATCAACTGTGGCGATATACGAGTATATTTATCCCTCGAACCAACCCAAACAGTGATTCTTCTGTAATTGTTTTTGTGGAAAATCGTCTCCGATTTATCATTGTAGTTTGCATTGAACAAACTCCCGACGTAGAGTGTGGTTCAATGCTTTATTTCTTGGGTATAATACTCAATTTTTAAATTGTGCGAGGACTCGAGGTGCTTGCCTAATTTCAGAGATTTTGACATACACATTGGTGTTGACCATACTTGTCGATATGTTTCTTGACCTGCGACTGAAATTCTTTATTCAAAATGTTTTACCTTCACCCTGATTCAGATATCAAAACGAAATCAAATAGTCTGTCAGTCAGATCACTTCCCAATACAATGAGAAAGGCTTTCGCTTTTATAGCAACTGTGGGCATTTGTGTGCGTCATTATTGGAAACAATTGTTTCATTCTATTTTGGATTACAATTTTTTTTTTTTCATTTATTTAATAAAAGTAATATGTCGGGATGGCAATGATTAGTATAAGGCCTCGTAAAAGTAGCATCTTCTTCCGACAGGTGCTGGTTCCTTAAATGACGAGAATGAGCCTCTGCAGCCGAACATCTTGCAGCTCTGCTAATAAGTCCTACTTCACGCCTCCCCGTGGCGCCATCTGGGAATTTCACTAGAGGTTGCGAAGTGAAGAGGGCAAATGGCGAGTTTCTTACGCCATTAACCAGGATTAGTGTCGGAAAAAACAAAACAAGACCTTATCCGGGCTACTCCGACATATTTGGAGCTCAGGCCGGAAAGGATTTCCACGACTTAGTCAGGGTCTTGGGAAAGAGATGGTGGCGGACGAGCCCTATAAGGGCCAACGGCAGCGCTCACATCCTGGAACGGGTTACTGGCTTCGGTGTAACCGACCCCTCGTCCTAGGGGCACTCAAGGTTGGGGGTTGTGCCGCCGGGGTAACTGCCCGGCCATTTAAAAAAAAACTAAGTTACGAAGCATCAACAAGCCTCGGATATAGACGGATCTACTACAACCCACGCAAACGATTTAAGGACAATGAGCTTCGGATATGCACGTGGAATGTTAGATCCCTTAATAGGCCACGTGCAGCCGAGCAACTAGCGGAGGCCCTAGACTGCTGCAAAGCAGACATAACCGCCATCCAGGAAATGCGATGGGATGGGCCGGACAAAAAGAAGATGAAAAACTGCGACATCTACTACGGAAATTGCTATCGACGGCAAAAGCAGCGCTTATTTGGATGCGGATTTGTTGTCGGAGGCAGACTAAGACAAGAAGTCCTCAGCTTCCGGCATGTGAGCGGGCGCCTCGTAGCAATCCGCATCAAGGCTAACTTCGCCAACATTAGCCTCATATGCGCGCATACCCCCACAGAGGAGAAAGATGACGACACCAAGGACCTACGAGCAATGCCCTAGCTATGACATTAAAATTGTCCTCGGCGATTTTAATGCAAAGCTAGGAAGAGAGGGTATCTTTGGTGGAACGATCGGAAAATATAGCCTGCACAACACCACCTCCGATAACAGATTCAGGCTAATCGACTTTGCGGCGGTGCGAAACATTGTCATGGCTAGCACGCGGTTCCCACATCTCGACATACACAAGGGGACTTGGAGAACTCCTGATCAATCAACAGTCAACCAGATTGATCACATTGCGATCGACGCAAGACACCCCTCCAGCATTATGGATGTCCGTACGTTCCGAGGAGCCAACATCGACTCGGACCATTACCTTGTTGTATCCCAAACTACGCCAAGACAAACTAATGCTGTGAGAAAATTCCACGTCAGACGGCTACAATCGCAAGAGATCGCCAAGTCCTTTTCCGATCGAGTGTCTCTTAATCTCCTAAGAGGTCCAATGCCGCCAGCATCAAGCATCGAAGACAATTGGAAACACTGCCAAAACGCCATCAGAGATGCCGTTTCTGATGTGCTGGGTCTCACTCGTCCACCACAACGAAACCCCTGGTTCGATGATGAATGCCAGCAAGCACATGCAGCAAAGCAAGACGCATATAATGCGGCGCTGCTTAGAAAGACCATTGACCATTGATATTGACATAATCGGGAGAAAGCAGCGTGATGTCAGTGGCGCTTTCGCGAGTATTGAGACGGAAGCGGCGAAAATGGGTTTAGCGGTCAATGAGGGCAAGACCAAGTATATGCTGTCAAGCAAAAAGGACAACCAACACCGACGTCTCGGACAAAACGTCACCCTCGACAGATATAACTTTGAGGTAGTTAAGGACTTTGTCTACCTAGGCTCCGCTGTAAATACAGACAACGACACCAGCGCTGAGATCAAGCGAAGAATAACTCTTGCCAACCGCTGTTTCTTTGGGTTAAGAAGGCAATTGAGTTGCAAAGCCCTATCTCGGAGACAACAAAAGTCACCCTTTATAAGACTTTAATAATCCCGGTCCTGCTCTATGGCGCAGAGGAATGGACATTATCAAAAATGGATGAGGGTGTTCTTGGTTGCTTCGAGAGAAAAATTCTTCGGGCGATCTTCGGTCCCGTCTGCATTGACAGTGAGTGGAGGAGGAGATACAACGACGAACTGTATGGACTGTACAGCGACATGGACCTAGCCAGAAGAGTGAAGATCCAAAGACTGAGATGGCTGGGTCATGTAGAGCGCATGGACACCAATGCTCCGGTCCGACAAGTCTTCGAATCCGCCCCCGAGGGACAGCGCAGTAGAGGAAAGCCAAGACTCAGGTGGCGCACGCAAGTGGAAGAGGACCTCAGCCAACTGGAGGCAGCTAGCCAGGGATCGAGCTGGCTGGAGAAGCTTGTTGACTGAGGCCCAGGTCCACCCCGGACTGTAGCGCCACCTAAAGTAAAGTAAGTAATATGTCGCGAGTTTGCAAAAGGTCTCTAGATTTATTCTGCTACGTCTGTTGTGAATTTACGAGTACATCTATTTCGCGGAAACGAACTTTATCTTCTATATTTCATAGAAAAGTGCTTTTTATTTTACTTACATTAAAAAAAAAAACACTAGGATAAACCTGGGGCACCACATAAGCGCTGCCTCAAGTGAATTAGGCTTCTTTCTGGAAATGCTTTTTGCAAAGCCTATGATGTCAGAGGCAATAATGGAAGTCCCAGAATTTGAATTTTCCTCTCCATTAGAAGCGTCACAATTTCTAAGTCATGTGGATTTCAATGACTTAATCAGAGACCTTTTGTTGTTCAGCCAATGGGCTGGGGACGATTTAAACAATGGATTATGCTCAAGCCGGATTTAAAAATAACAGGTTACTGTACGAAAGAAATTGAACTGGTTCCTTATTTTTCAAAAGAAGACAGCTTGGTTTATTTTAACGACATAAATGGGCTAGTGAAGTCACTAGGCTTTGAGCACAGAGCAGAAGAATGGCAACTTTTCATCGACGCGTCAAAAACTACTTTAAAAGCTATGATCCTTCATAAAGGATATAAGTTCCCGTCAATACCCCTGGCATATGGTGTTAACTTAAAAGCAACATATGGCGTTATGATATTTATTACAAATAAAATCAGTTACAACATTTAAAACTGGAGCATATGTGCCAATTTTAAATTGGTTGGTTGCACTCTTGCTTGGCCTACAGCCAGGTTACCCTAAATTTTTGTTTTTGGTTTGAGTGGGATAGTAGAGCTCGGGTGAAGTATTTTGTAAGAACAGAAACCAAAAATACTAAATACAAACCAAAAAAAAGTCTTGGCAAAGCTATACAAAAAACAGGCTTTGTTTTTTTGAAATAAAAGTTTGCATCATTAAGTGAGGTAAAATTAAAGGCAGGTATTTTTGTCACTCCAGATAAAGCTAAGGAAGCTTTAGAGGGGAGGCATCATTCATTTATACTGTGGACTCAGCGGAAAAAGAGGTCTGGAGATCTTTCGTGGGAGTCAGGAATAAAATTTCTTTGAAACCATAGGACTCCTGATTATGCTCTTGACATGAAACAAATGTTGGATTTATAATAGACCAAGAGCCGGCAGTAAATTTTAGACGTGAGAGGCAACCACATGAATCCTTCCTTAATATGTTGCTCCGATTCAAAAGAATATGCTCGTCTGGAGTAGAGGACATACTTTTAGCTACAAGTACAACGTCTTGAAGTTATATATTTGTAATCAGGGAGTTGAGTTTTAAGTTCTGAAAAAAAATTACGTGGTTGCTTCGGTTATTCCAAACTAGCATTTTGTCAAAATTTTGGCTGAGGTCCTCTTCCACTTGCTGTCCCTCGGGGGCGGATTCGAAGACTTTTCGGACCGGAGCATTGGTGTCCATGCGCTCTACATGACCCAGCCATCTCAGTCTTTGGATCATCACTCTTCTGGCTAGGTCCATGTCGCTGTACAGTCCATACAGTTCGTCGTTGTATCTCCTCCTCCACTCACTGTCAATGCAGACGGGACCGAAGATCGCCCGAAGAATTTTTCTCTCGAAGCAACCAAGAACACCCTCATCCATTTTTGATAATGTCCATTCCTCTGCGCCATAGAGCAGGACCGGGATTATTAAAGTCTTATAAAGGGTGACTTTTGTTGTCTCCGAGATAGGGCTTTGCAACTCAATTGCCTTCTTAACCCAAAGAAACAGCGGTTGGCAAGAGTTATTCTTCGCTTGATCTCAGCGCTGGTGTCGTTGTCTGTATTTATAGCGGAGCCTAGGTAGACAAAGTCCTTAACTACCTCAAAGTTATATCTGTCGAGGGTGACGTTCTGTGCGAGTAGTTGGACGGACTTTTGAAAGATAGTGCCTCTTGTGTTTGCTCGTGAGTTTTGCACTATTTTTTCAAGTACGATGTTGAAAAAATCGCATGACAGCGCATCGCCTTGTCTAAATCCTTTCTGGATATCAAAGGTCTCGGTGAGATCTTTACCGACCTTGATGGAGCAGCGTGCATTCTCCATCGTCATCCTGCACAGACGGACGAGTTTGGCAGGGATGCCAAAACTAGACATTGCTCTATATAGCTCGTCTCTATAGATGCTGTCATACGCGGCCTTAAAATCGATGAAAGGTGGTGGGTATCGAACTGAAGCTTATGGGTCTTCTCCAAGATCTGCCGTAGTGTGGATATCTGGTCGATGGTGGACTTTCCTGGCCTGAAGCCACACTGATATGGACCTATCAGGTTGTTGACGAACGGCTTAAGGCGTTCACACAATACGGCGGATAAGATCTTATATACGATGTTAAGGAGACTGATGCCTCTGTAGTTGGGGCAGTTAAGAGAGTCTCCTTTCTTAAGAATTGGACAAACAATGCTGAGGTTCCATTCATCGGGCATACTTTCGTCCGACCATATTTTACAGATGAGTTGGTGTATGCTCCTTACCAAGCCATCGCCTGCCGCTTTGAAGAGCTCGGCAGTCAGGCCATCCGTGCTGGGTTTCACAATGGTTTTCGATGCTTGATGCTGGCGGCATCCATAATGCTGGAGGAGTGTCTTGCGTCGATCGCAATGTGATCAATCTGGTTGACTGTTGATTGATCAGGAGTTCTCCAAGTCCCCTTGTGTATGTCGAGATGTGGGAACCGCGTGCTAGCCATGACAATGTTTCGCCCCGCCGCAAAGTCGATTAGCGTTATCGGAAGTGATGTTGTGCAGGCTATATTTTCCGATTGTTCCACCAAAGATACCCTCTCTTCCCAGCTTTGCATTAAAATCACCGAGGACAATTTTAATGTCATAGCTAGGGCATTGCTCGTAGATCTTGTTAATGAGCTCGTAGAAGGCATCCTTGGTGTCGTCATCTTTCTCCTCTGTGGGGGCATGCGCGCATATAAGGCTTATGTTGGCGAATTTAGCCTTGATGCGGATTGCTACGAGGCGCTCGCTCACATGCCGGAAGCTGAGGACTTCTCGTCTTAGTCTGCCTCCGACAACAAATCCGCATCCAAACAGGCGCTGCTTTTGCCGTTGATAACAATCGCCGTAGTAGATGCCGCAGTTTTTCATCCTCTCTTTGGCCAGCCCATCTAATCGCATTTCTTGAAAGGCGGTGATGTCTGCTTTGCAGCAGTCTTGGGTCTTCCACGGACCTAACATTCCATGTGCATAACTGAACGTCGTTGTCCTTAATTCGTTTGCAGGGTTCATCAACAGTAGATCCCTCCATATCCGAGGCTTGTTTCTGCTTCGTTACTTTCGTCTTTTTTTGGTTAGACCGAAGCTATCCACAATCTTTTTTCGAAAACCCTGACTTAATCTCAAAAATTCTCACCGGTTTGAGCTCCAAATATTTCGGACTACCTCGAATGAGGTCTTTTTTATTTAATCGGGATTTTGTTCGACTTCATCAAGGGAATTCATCCACTGTTCTGTTTATAGTGCTTCTATTCTTGTCTGAACTCGCGCTTATAAGTTTGGCAAGTCGAGTGCGGATAGATTGACCAGTACCCAACGGTTAGCATGTGGAGGTATTAAAAGCACAGTAATTGCAAAAGTGGATATAGCCAGGTTGTCGCCTCCTTCTATTTCTTTACCACCCAACCAACCTATTTAAAGTTTTCAGGAATTGAGAACCATTATGTCTCGCTTATTGCGACAAATGATGGGTTTTTGGAAAGTGTTTTAGACATTTGAAACTTATGACTTTGCATGCTTATCTAGTCATACAAATGTAGATTTTGTTAAGTGTTTCAAACATGTTGGCATTGTCTTCCTTGCCAGCTCAAACCTCGTCAGATTAACATGCATTGCAATTGTCCCTTTTAACATGGCTCAAACATCTCGATCGAAATCACTCTCATCTGAGGTCATGCGCATAATTTCTGTTGCTCATCTAAGGACTCATTGAGAACTTTCTCACTCAAATGTCGCTCAAAAGCCGACATGATTCAAATTGAAATCGTGGTGAATGCGAAATTTCAGTTTACCTTACACTGGGCATTTGAGTAGCTTGTTACTAGACCTACCTACAGCTGGTTACGTGTTAACATCCCCTGCACTAACCTCAATTCTATTTTAGTGCCGGCTTGTTTGGTTTGCCAGGGAAGTGCCTAGTATATGTATACGAGTATCATCAGCAAAGCCATCCCACTCATTGTCGTACTCAAACTTTGTGTGTCGAATCGATAGAACTTTAAGAAAACAACCTCACTCCCCCGCTCTTAGTTTCTACATTTTGTGTGCGGAAAAACGTGAATGTATACGCCGCCATCGTGCCGTTGTACGAATTTCCACAGACATTGGCTGGATACACATTGAACATGAAGAGTGGTTTTTCGTTTATCCCTTAAATCGCGAGACGTAAGCTAGGTCGATTTTGTATCCCCATCCGCTTGTGGTAGATACCAATAGTCCTGGCCAATCGTCTGTTTTTTTTTTTTTTTTACAGTGGCACGTTGTCCTTTTGAAAATCATTCAACGGCTGTAAGAGTTAAAATCCATACGAAGTCAATTGTGCCATTGTGCCAGCTGAATAGGGTTCTTTGGCCTAGAGATACATCAAATTGGATATGGAGCTGGGTTTATCCTTGGAATAGATACTAGTACGAATACGTGTTGTCCTTGTTGTTGTTGTTTGTGTGTTGAGTGTGGAAATGTAGTGCAATTGGGTTCAACTTTTTTTTTGTCCTCTTAATTGTAATAAATGGTAGAATAGGAGAATAGGAGAATAGGGAAGGTGTTCGGATGGAAAAGACGAATTGGAAACATCCTGCGGAAAAGATGTTTTGTTGTCGAATGCTTTCATGCGACGTTAAGGACTATGTCTTGATTTCCTTTCCTTAGTCCTAATTGCGGAAGAGGAAACCAGATTGATACGCATGAGAGTCGAAGGTATTTAAAGGGATCTTGAACAATATGGAAATGCTTTATAGCTGGAAAGAAAAGATATTTTTGTTAATTAATTGTTTTAATATTTGTATGCAAATATGTGATGTATGAATAACTTACAAGAATACGAATGAGCACATGTATGACTCTATTCATTAAAGACCCATCTGCCACTACTACAAGGTGGTGCAAAAGTTGCCAGCTTTGTTCTTTGGCTGTCATTTTTTTTTTTTTTTGAATGAAAAACTTTGGTTCCGCATTTATATTATGTTTATTTGATATCTTAATTTCATTTTTCGTTAAAGTGAAAAAATTTTATTGGGTAATTGGCCGCTGCCAGAAACTTCCGGCGATAGGTCCTTGCATTATTAATGAATATTCAATTCAATGAACATCTTTGTGACAGTAAAAAAAAACCCACAAAAAGAAATCGGCAATGGTGAAATCAGGCTATCTCGCCGGCCGGTGTACAGTCCGTTTGATAAGATCGTATACGGCAAAACTCGTTTATGAAAACCGGTTTGGAAGTGGCATTTGCATTAGCAGATAAAAAAATACTTCTGCTAAGATGCTTTGAATAAAAAAATTTAAAGAGCGTTCAATTTTTGTCAGAGACGGAAGTATTTTAAAATGAGTGTCGCGTTTGCATCACGTTATGAAGCAGTATTCTTGTGCACGCATCCAAAAGGACCGAAAATGTCATACGGAGCAGCTGCTTAATACATGAAAAAGTCAAAAGCATTTGTTAGCAAGTGGGTGCACCGTTATTTCCCAGCTAAAATTTTGGATGATTGGATCTACGCCAAAAACAACAAAAAAGCAGAACAAAATGATTCTACGCGTGTTTGAAAAAAATTCTCTCCTATCGTTACGTGGAGGACAAGGGATTTTACATAAAAGGGTCTAAATGTGTGTTGTGATATGATACGAAGACGTTTACTAGCCAATAATGTAAAATTTCGAAGCACAATAAAGAAACCACTACTGTCAAAAAAACACGTACAAAAACGATTCAGTTGGACCAAGGAGAATTTGGACAGAGATTGGAACAACGTTCTTTTTTCGGATGAAACTTATTTTTGGGCATGGTCACCTATCACTCATACCTGGTGTACACAATCCAATAAATTAATCTAGCGGACCGTCAAACACCCGGCAAAGTTGCACGTTTGGGGATGCTTCTCAAAACAAGGATTTGGCAATTTGTTCATATTTACAAATAACTTAAACGCACCCAACATGGTCAAAATTTATAAGAAGGCTTTATTACCATCTGCCCAAAGGAGGTTTAAAAGAAGGAATGAGAATTGGTTACTGCAAGAAGATAATGACCCGAAACATCGCAGTCGTTTGTGCAGTGCATGGAAACAAGAAAATGACGTCGATGTTTTAGATTGGCCATCACAATCGCCGGATGCAAATCCCATTGAAAATGTTTGTGCATTCATGATGCTAAAGCTCCAAGGAAAGAAGATCTCGACGGTCAAACAATAATCACGATAAATGCGAGTTTTATGGAGATCTTTGTCTCAAGATTATGCTATAAGATTAGTAGAAAGCATGCCTCGAAGACTCCAAGCAATTATTGATAATGGAGGAGAGTAGAAAACATATTAATTGAAAAGCATTCAAGTATATAAACAAAATAAACCAGTACAATTGATTTTTTTATTATTATAGGATCTTCTTTAATTTTTGTCGTGTACGATGTTATCAAACAGACTGTAAATCGCCAAAACAAGTGATTAGGCGACCCAGTAATACAGCCCTCAGAATTTCCGTTGTAGCTCCTGCAGTATGCACTGTTGCTCCATCCTGTTGGAACCACATTCGAAAACAAATTCGTTGAGCATGGCTCTGCAGCGCTCAGCATCCAAGGTAGTCGTTTAGTCCGCGGATTTCCAAAAAAATAAGGCCCGATGACACCTTCGGTATAAACAGCACACCATACAGTAACATTAAGCGGGTGCAACGGCTCTTCGTGGATTATACACGGATTTTCTGTGCCCAAAAGCTGTAACTTTGCTTTTTCACATATCCACAGAGGATGGAAATGGGCCTAGACGCTCATGATGATTTGCAATAAAAAGTTGTCTCCCTAGTGGTCCAGATTCAGAATGAGTTGAGCAGTGTTTCACAAGAATTCTCTGTAAAGACTACCGACTGATGCCCAATTGTGTGGCACGTCATGGCGCAACATCTTCAACCACAGCTGCGATATTCTCAGCGGAACGGCTACTCCGGGGCAAGCCCAACCTGGCAGCATCTCGTATTGTCCTATACCCATAGTGAGACGGGTGTTACGGTTGGTGATTTGAAGGGGCGGAATGCAATTTTTGAGAAGCACTGATGGTGAAAATAGCAATAGAACAGGATGAGACAAGAGACATTACGTCGAGGGTCGAGGGTGTCAATCAACTGTGTAATATAAGCATCACCTATTAGTTTTATCGCTAGGTTTTGAATCCTTTTTGAACCTACTCAAAGAAGTCTTAGGAGCACCTGACCAGATGTGAGTATTGCTCTCCAATTTTGGGCGACTGAAAGCCTTATTAATTGAAGACAGATCAGGGGGGGTAAGAAAAAGTTTTTCGGTTTCGATAGTGCAAGTGCCATTCATGGAAAATGGCTAGGTATTTGAATTTCGCTTAAGCGACAGCAAACAGCATCGTGGTTTGGAAGCATTAAATTCCACTCTGTTGGTAGTTCCCCAATTGGTTATGCTGTTAATATCGGAATTTAATGAGCTAACATACGCTGCCGTTCCCGTTCTACGGCCGAAGAGCAGAGACGTGAACAAATATGAAAAGCCGACAGTACTGTCGTCAGGAAAGAAGTAGGTTGGATTAGAAGTAGCAGATAAGAGATCGTTGATGAAATTTAAACAGAGTGTCGGAGACAGAACGGAGCCCTGGGGCACACCAGCACTTATTTTGGGAATATCAGACTTGAAACCACCCAAGACAACTTGAATTGAACGTTCCGAAAGGTAATTTCTAATCCATTTAAGAAGAGAGTCATCGATCCCAAATGCACGCATTTCCGACAAAAGAGCCTGAAGCCAAACTCTGTCAAATTTCTTATAAATATCAAGTGCAACTATTTTGCTTGCGCCAGGTTGATATTAATTTTGGTTTCACTGTTCGGTGAGACATGTCATCAAATCACCATTGGACCTGCTGCTTCGAAAACCGTACTGCCTGTCATTAACGAAGTTTTCATGTTTCGAGATATTTTATTAGCTGACGTGGAAAAAAGGGACGGAAGTGCAATGGGTCTCTAAGAGGAGAGAGTAGAAGATTCGCCGTTTTTAGGGACGGACTGAACTGATGTTCCAACTGCTCGGAAAGAGTCCTAAAGAGTAGGATTGATGGAAAAGCTTACGCAGTGGTTTTGCCAGCGTAAAAGAACACCTCTTCAGAGATATACCATCTGAACTAGCGGACTTGTGAGCGTTAAGATCTTTAAGTACTCTTGCTACTACACGAGTGCGAAAATGGATTCGTCCCATTGAAGATTCGACGCACTCAAGTATAGGCTTAAACAAAGCATAATATGGAAACGTTGAACTGGCCGCAAAGTGTGCAGCAAACAGATTGGCTTTGTCCAAGAGCTGACAGCTGGAATGTCATTGTATATGAGCGTTGGGATGGAGGATGAGGCAGAATTTCTACTGTTTTTGATGAACGATCAACAATTTTTACTACATTTGGGACATTGTAGTATTTTTTGCCTCAGTTTTCGGTTATATTCTCTTAATCCGGTGAGGGATAAAGAATCTCATTCCAAAGTGAATAGTGTCCGTGATTACATCAGCAGCGTCATCCACGTCGTTATCGAGGAAACATAACGAGCAGTCATAATTCCTAAAGAAGGTGTTAAGTCCGTTTCAATTGGCTTTCTCGTATTGCCATACTGTTTTAGAAATTTTTCCACTAACTGTGCGGTCAATGTACAAGAATTTAGCTGATATCATACAATCGTCCGACGAGTCTAGAGGTTAGATCACATCATCACTGTACTTTTCAGGGTGAGACGTTAGAAACAAGTCCAGGGTATTGGTAGTATGACTAACATCGTCTGGACTCATTTACAAGCTGGGCCAAGTTGTTTTCCGCAGCGAAGATCTCAACACATCGTCCTTCGGGTGTTGTCTGTCCAGAATGTCGAAGCCACTCAGAATTGCGTATATTGAAACCGCCTGTAATAACGATTTCAGTATGAGGATGCAAGGATACAATTCATATTGTATAGAGTCAGACGGTGCACCAAACTCGTTAAAGGTTGAATTGCTGTCCAGTTTGGGGTTTCTGTAAATAAAGCAGCAGGGGATAACTTGCTTACGGAGATGAAATTTTAACCACACGAAATTGAAATTCGGATTGGAGCAGGGACTTCGTTGTGGGGGAGTTTGGTAAGCTACAACACTACGAACGTAAGTGTCAAAACCGCGTTGAGAAAAGAATAATGGCACTAGTTCGTAGCCAGGTAGCTTCAGATCAGAGTGATCTGAGAGATGTGGGCGGATATCTACCTGTGTTTCACTTAGTGCCAAAACAGCTGGTCTGTATTTACAGTCGTGGACGTACGCAGAAAAGTGATTACATGTTCCCCTCCAAGCGCTGGAAAATCTGAGGGAGTTAAAATGGGAAATCCTTCATGATTGTCCCTTCAGATTTTCATCTATTTCGGTTGCTTCAGAACGATTTAAATAAAAACAGATTTGCTTCCTTCGAAGCTTTTGAAAATTACCTTACGGAGTTTTTAAAGCAAAACCACGCAGTTTCTATAAAAACTGTAAAACATTCGGGAAAGTTGTAGAAAATAACAGTGACTATATTATTTATTAATACTATCGTTTTCTTAAAAGTGTTATCACTTGTATTTTATTTTTAAATCTGGCACGAACATTTGCAATGAAACAATATACGCCGTCAACTAAAAGCTTCGGCTTGAATTCGCCCCTGAGGGACAGCGCAGTAAAGCAAGACCGCGACTCATGTGGCACACTCAAATGGAAGGAGACCTCAGGTAACTAAGCATGAAAAACTGAAGGTGATAGCGAAAGGTTAAGTTGGTTGGAGAAGCTTGTTGGCCTTAAGTTAGTAAGTTATGGGAAGACCTCAGATAACTGTCAGTAGCGAATGTCGGGCCGTTGAAGAAGAAGCGACACAACAAAAAACAATAACTTTGATTTAGGGATCAAAGAAGAATCCCTTTTACCAGTCGCGACATAAACCTGGTCATAAAGTCTAAAATTCAACTTCTTCGATTGCCAATACATATTGAGCTTTTCAACGATACGGCTTCAGGCCGAAGTGCCTTCGAATTCATAACGAGTTACGACGCGAAAAAGGAACTGTTTTCCATAGGTTTTCCACAAGTGAACAAGTAGAAAGCAACAGCGACTAACTTATAGTGAGCAATTAAAAGCTATTAACCCAAAACTGATCTTAATGGAGAGAGTTGTGGGTTTGATCTGCCTCAGAGACCCCCCGAAAGGTATCACCATCAAAGGTAGTTATAAAAAAATGCTATATATGACGCAACATCAAAAATATGTGCTCCACTCCGTATTACACAATAAATTCGGTTTTTGAATACCATTTTATCGATTTTTAAAGTGCATTATTCCAGATCTTCGAGAAACTTTCTAATCTACGAGTACTGAACTGGCAGTTAAGTTTCTACGAATCCTCTCAGTGAAAAATAGTGGAAAATACCCCCAACCTCATCAGAATAGAGTGCACTTTTCGTAATATTTCAACCCGTAATTTGTCTGCAAAATAC
Source organism: Volucella inflata (assembly GCA_928272305.1). Taxonomy (NCBI): domain Eukaryota; kingdom Metazoa; phylum Arthropoda; class Insecta; order Diptera; family Syrphidae; genus Volucella; species Volucella inflata. Next base: position 151,082,813 of record OV743716.1, on the reverse strand, counting down.
CACTCTAATTACTGACCATTTGCGAAAATGTTTCTACCATAGATGGAGAGCTGCATTCTGATTTTAACAATATACCCCCACATCCAGCAGAATAGTTAGATCCAAGTTCTGCTTCTTATAGGAAACTTTCGCAGTCTTTTTAGTTTATTTACTAATACACTCTATAAAATATTGAAAATTGAATTTATCTTCAGTTTCTGCAAAGTTTTCCTTGCCCAGTAATCTAGTTACGGACTGCTGCATCAATTGAGTTTCTCTGTCCGGGAAAGTTTACTTCGAATCTGCTGTCGGCATTTTATATGAAATGACTACTTTAAAGTTGAGCTCATAAATTTGATTACCAATCGATAGATGCGTTTTAAATTAAACGAGATTTCAAATTTCCACAAAGTGAAAAATAGTAAAAGTAGCAATTTTCCATCCAAACGGAGGGGGAAAAAGACTTCATCGTCATTAAAGCCGTTCAAAAATAATTTAGAGAGACTAGTGACCTTAAATTTTATAGTTTGTGCGTTTACAACATCAGCAGGATGTCAAATAGTGAATTAAATAGCATGTCATCGTACCTGTACCATTAATTGATTTGTGATGCAGCAATGAACGTAATGCTTCCACCATAAAAGAATTATCTTTGTTATTCGTACGTGTATATGACCAATACTTATGTTCTGTGGCATGTTGGTGCGACTGACACAGATCATCATAACTTGAACCAGATACTACAACTAACCGATTTCAGACCGTGTTATTGTCATTTCAGTCTTCGAGAGCAAAATCAACGCTCTAGCGAAGGACACAGGTAGTACGTCTTTAAAATTAAACTTCGCAGATATCTAACAAGTTATTAAGAAAATCCAGCTCTTAAATAGTTGCGACTATGAATTGAGACACATTTCAGATAGTGAAGCCACTTTAATCGCCGATATATTGAACAGGGTCTCAAAAGGTATCGAAGAAGGAATCAAATATCTCAGTGCCCTTACCAGACCATTGGGAGTAAAAAATGTATCCCCTGGGGCATTGTTTCTAACGCTGAAAAACCACCCATTTAAGAGAGTTGGTTGAACGTAGCCCCATGTAAAGTTTTTGAATTCGTAGAAATGCATCATCATCATGGTCCGCATGTCAACGACGCCTTTAAGCGCTAAGGAAAATGTTCCACCTGATTCCATTGAGGGCTGGACAGTCACATAAAAGTGTTCAGCTGTTTCTTCGTCTTCGAGACAGAGTCGACATTCTGTGGAGTCAGCAAGTCCTTTTTTATCCTAAGAGGTTTCTGATATCCTGCCGATTTCGATTCAGACATCTGTCGGATGGCTCGTTTGACTGTCTGAGGCCTGGAATCTCCTCCCAGTAAGAGATGCATTTTGAGTGCTCCCAGCGCTTAATGGCTTAATTTACTGCTGTTTTAGATATCCAGCAGAAGGGTTCAGGTCTGTTAAAGGGGGTTTCTGAACCTTTCCTGACTAGTTTGTCTGCCTTTTCGTTTCCGTCAATGCCATCATGCCCAGGAACCCACCATATTTTGGTCTTGTTTATTGAGCTTAGTTTTTGGAGGGTATTGAAGCAGTGCATGACTGATTTGGAGTCAATAACGCATGAGCTGAGGGTATTTATAGCTGCTTGACTGTCCGTGAATATATGGATGTTGGCACCTTTGATACCAGAGTTGAGTATCAGATTGGCGCATTATTGAATGGCGTGTATTTCAGCTTGAAATAAACTGTTCAATTTACTTACAGAGAGATTGTTCAAAATTCTAAGACAGCAAGTGGTACTCCCAGGTACCCTTACCAAGCAATAACCTGTACATACTTCTGTTGTATCCTCAATGTCTTATAGGATCTTTTAAGATTTTTCCGCAAGGTTCTACACACTTTGTGCAATCCGTAGCACTATCAACAGAAGAGTCTGACGTAAGTAAGCTATTCACAAGCAGAAAGGCGGCACAAGTGGTAGTGTTTCTAACCCTGCTCTAAAGAAATTACTGTTTCTGTCAATTAAAATTACAGATATCTAGAATTCAACAAGTCCAATTACACTAATAATTTATTATTACACTGATTGAACGAAATACTCGTAACCACTGAGTCAAACATCCTCCTTTTCTTTCAGTCCAATTTTCAAAAAATACATTCTCTTAGATTTAAGAAGTAGTCATACCTTCTTGGGTGTTAAGTTCTTTTAGTCTTCCGACTAGCACATAGGGTCTCTCATGACACCCGCTCCGTTTTTTTTTTTTTGGCTTTTAGAATATTTCAGTTATCACAGTTCAGTAAGTCACTGAAACAGCCTTCCTTAAAATTTTTTTTAATGATAATTGGTGGTCTTGAGCTTAAATAATCGATTTACAATAAATTGTTAATTTTTCTATTAGCAGTATACGTGAATCGGCACATGGGGTCGCACAAGAACCGACTGTTTTTATTCAGTGACGAATTTGGATTACTCGTGCTACCTAGTGGAAATATGTTGAACTATTCCACGTCACAATTCATTGAAGTTCTACAGGGAGGTCCTGCAGGGTATGTGGTTAATAGTTGTGAGCCACAATGAAACAATTGTTATTCTATCTAATTAAACACTGTATTATTTAGAGGATTACCGATATACAAAAAATGGGTTGTAACAGATTGCCGGTAAGTTGACCGAAAGGCGTCGGTGATGGTATCGGCAGTGGTATCTTTTAGTGGTATTGCCTCGGGCCAATGACTAAAGCGATCGATGGTCGTGAGGCAATATCTGTATCCTTTTGAGAGAATGTTGTTATTTGATGTGTCACAGTAAACGCATGGTCCAGGATCATCAATATTGTGTTGACGGAGTTGCAACGAAGTGGACTTGGACTTCAGCAGGTGATAAGTTCACTGTCGTTAGTTTGTGCGTCTGCGATGTCTTGGATAGAAATAAATGTCTGCAAACTGATTGTGTTCATACGTGACATTGCGTCTGCAATAACATTTGATTTCCCAGACACATGTTTGATGTCGGTGCTAAACTAGCTGATGTACTGAAGTTGTCGTTGCTGCCTCGGAGACGCTTTATCTGAGTGTTGTAAAAAGGTGAATGCCAATGTTCGATGATCAGTTAAAATGGTAATACTTCGTCCTTCTAGTTGGTGTTTGAAAAACGTGATACCTTTGTAAATGGTAAGAAGTTCACGATCATAAGCACTATAATTAGATTCGGTTTTACTTAGCTTGTGTGTAAAAAATCCTAGTGGTTGTCTTCCTCCATCAACGAATTGGTCAAGAGCAGCACCAATTGATTTGTCAGATGCGTCTGGTGAAGGGAATGCAAGTTGAACTGCATCGGTAAGACTTTTTTTGCATTTTTCAAAGGCACTGTCAGCTTCACTGGTCCATGGCACTGGCCGTTTGTCGTTTTTTGTTGCATCAGGAATTAAATTAATGGCATATTTAGGCGATAAAAGTTCCAAGCACCCAAAAATCTACGAAGATCTGCTATGGTTTTAGGCTTGGGATAGATACGGATAGCTTCAGATTTTTCTGCAGGTGGTTTTATTCCATCTTTACTGACGGAGTAACCAAGATAAACCACTTCTTGCTGAGCAAAAACGCATTTGTTGAGGTTTATTGACAAACCGTGTTCCTGCAGCTCTCACTCTCAGAAGGTTCGCAAATACCCTGCTGTAACATGTTCTGGAATTCGATTTTAGCCGAATGCAACTTTTCACCTGACAAACGCCGAGCTCTCTCTCCTACCGGAAGGCCTCTTGTGATTATATGGTGTTGTACGCCGTGTGATGGTGATATACAATCGACTGGTCTCGTAATTTGTTCGAATTCCTTCAAGAGGTGAAAATATGGATGATCGGAATTGATTGTTGAAACAGATGGTTGTTTTGAGTTTACTAACATATCGGCGCCAGTGTCTACCAAGAACTTCAAACCAGTTTTTGCATCTTTTACTTGAAGGCGAGCATTGGGTTAGCCGTCGAAAATGCTTGCAGGTTGCTTCGACGGTTTTTTTAGTTGAAATGCTGAGGCGAAGTAACAAAACCTCGTACATGGCTCCTTACACTTCCGAGCGCAACTACCAAACCGTGTGTGGTAGTAGCAAGTTGTGTTTGTGTTCGCAGCTGAGTTTTTTGTATGACTGGCTGATCTGGGACGGACGTGCTTGAGGTGATGTTGCAGTGTTGCTAACTGTTGTGTCAAAGCGTGAACTTGTATCTCCAGATCAGATATTGAAGCGCTTTTTTCAGATGATATACCCTCAGTGCTACGTATCGCCATGATGTTCGGACGTTGTATATCAAGTATTTTGTCTGCTTGCGTTGCTAGTTTCGCCAGGTCTGTGACTTCGCTTTTTGCAAGGATTCCTTGGACTTGCTCGGGTAATTGCTCCAAGCGAAGTACTTTCTCCGGTAATTGGTTTCTTGCGAGATTTCGCATACGTTGCAGCAAATTCGTTGGTTTTTCATCAGCTAATTTGAGCCCGTGCAACAAACGTCGAAGTTTTACTCGTTTGTTTCCGAAAAAGATGAGATTAGACGCTCTTTGATCGAATCAAATTTACCTGAACTTGGTAGTAAAGATATAATATCCATGACTGATGGAAGCGTGGTCGTATCCAGGTGTAATAAGACATATCGATACTTTGTCACATCTTCTGTTATTCTGGCTAGATCAAATGCAGCCTTCACTTGCGCAAACCAGAGAGATGGATTTTATTTCCAAAATATGGGTAATTTTATGGCACGTGCTTGAAAAATCTCTTGCGTGTCGCTCTGATTTTCACTTTTGTCTGCTCCAACTGCATGCATGTTGAAACGTTTTTGCAAAATTAGAATTTTATGTCAAAAGGAATTTTTGAATTTCAGTATCAAAGGGGTATCCAATTTGTGATTTCCTGCGTCGGGGTCACGAGTTTGTGGCTGGTAGTTGTGAGCCACAATGAAACAGTTGTCGTTCTGTCTAATTAAACACTTTATTATTGAGAGGATTACCGAAAGATTTAGAGGAACTTTGGAACGAAGAATATGGCCGTCCTGTATTTCGGAAGACCGTGTCCCTCACGAGATTTCAGTCATTAACAAATTTCATTCGGTTTGATAGTAAACAAACAAGAGAAAACAAGAGACAAAGAGACAAACTAGCAGCATTTCGCGAGGTATGGGAAATGTTCGTGAACAGAATGTCCTGTGGCTACATACCAGCAGAAGATATCACTGTTGATGAACAGTTAGTTGGCTTTAGTGCCCCTAATGCCTATTTCGCCAATGTATGAAATGCAAGCACGCTAAACATGGGATAAAAATTTGGTGGGCAAGTGATTCTAAAACAGCCTACCAACTAAACGGCCAAATCTTTTTGGGAAAACAAGCTGTAAATTAAGTAGCAAGAGAAGTGATGGACGTAGCTAGAAAATGGTTGAAAAAAGTACGGAATATTACAGCAGACAATTTCTTCACAAGCCTTTCACTTGCAAGGGATATTCTTGCTCAAATACGTCACACGCCAGAGTGCCACTCAGGAAGAATAAACTTGATATTCCAAACGAATTTTTACCCAACCGGCAAAGGAAAATCAACTCTTCTCTCTTCGGCCATAATAATGACGTAACTATAGTTTCCTACGTAACTGCACAATCAAGCGCTGCTTGTTTACTACTCGTATCCTTAATGCACAAAACATTTGACCTATCTACCGATGACAAACCTGTGGTAGTTGCACATAACAATACAAGTAAAGGTGGAGTAGATTCCATGGATCATCTGGTGACCATGTATTCTTGCAAGAGGAACACAAGGCGCTGGCCCGTAACTTTATTTTATAACATGCTCGACCTGGCCAGCATCGCACCTTTCATAGTTTGGATTTCACATTACCGAGAGAGTTGGAACATCCGGTCAGACAAAAGAAGAATGTTTCTTCATTGCCTCAGTAATCCAAGGAGTATTCAAAAATGTGTGAAGTCTGGCTTGTTGGCTCTTGGGTACTCATTTGAAACATCGCGTCCTTCTTCCAGCTATCAACCATTTGAAGAATGTAAAAGAATAAGATGTGTTTTTTGGCCAAGATCTGTGGATAAAAAAGTAAAAACAGAATGTAAGTCCTGCTAAACAGTCTCCGTAATTCGTGGGGTTATAAGCGACCCCAGGTGCCGGAACTCGTATGCGCAAGCACGTACCAGTCCAAAGGTTACAGAAAATAGGAAGAGACATTGCGAAGGTTAAGGGGATGCTCATTGACCGCACTGAAGTTGTTCGTGCTGGAGTGTTTGCATAAAGTTCATGTAACATCGTCCGGTTGGATAAGAGCTGTCTTGACGTCCTCTGATCTGCTTTACCCCCAAACTGTCGCATATGAGTAAAGTACCACTCACACGAATTTGAAGTCCTGGCGATAGTCAATCAAGCTGTATGTTTTACAGCCGTCACAAACTCGAATAAGACGAAGTTGATGTCCTAATATAGCGATGATGGTTTAAACTACAAGGCCAAATACGGCGATGTCCTAAGTCAACAACCATTGAAAATGTTGAGTACACATATTTCTGATATGGAGTCTCTTAACCGAAAGTTGCAAGACTAAGTTAACATTCGGAATACTGCCGAGATATCGACAGCAAAGAAACAGATTGAAGGGTATTTTGCTATTAGAGATAAGCAGCTCCTTCGTTATAAAGGTAGATTCAAAAGATAGTTAGTTTCCAAAATTATAAAGTGGTCAAAGTCCACAGAGCGCCTTCACCAGAGGCTCTTTTATGTCGCACGTGATATTCTCTTACTCAAAAAAATAATAGTGTGTGTTCTCACTTTAATCAACAATTTATAGCAAAATAGACTTCTCAGAGCTCTAAACGGATAGGCCAAGTATTTTAAATTATCAGGAAGAATTGTCATTGACTGATGGACTGCATTGACGTCCTGGATGGTCAAATGGTGATGTCCATCGGGTCTACTTGTTCATCCAGCCAACCCAATCTCTGCACCTTCACTCTTTTGGCTAAGTCATTGTTGCTGTACAGCCAGTACATCATCCTTCACTCATCATATACGCAAATAGGACAGAAAATTAACAATTTTCCTTTCACAGCAGCCAAGAGCACCCTTATTCATTTTTGACAAAGTTTATTCCTCTGAGCCTTAGGGCGGGACTGGTTGAATCTTGCACTTGGTATTTCTAAGACACTTGACAGAGTTTGGCATCGGGCTCTTTTGTCGAAAATGCGTGCATTTGGGATCGACGACTCTCTTCTTCAATGGATTAGAAATTACCTTTCGGCGGATCTTTCAATTCAAGTGGACTTGGATAGTTTCAAGTCTGATATTCACAAAAAAGCTTGGTGTGACACAGGGCTCCGTTCAACCTCCGATACTCTTTTAAATATTCATCAACGATCTCTTTTTTGCTACTTCTAATCCAAATATTCCTTCGCTGACAACAGTACTCACTGCTTTTCATATTTGTTTCCGAACTCACGGGCTTACTCCTCGGCTGTAGAATGCGAACTGCAACTTATGCTAAGCATATTAAAATCCGATGTTAACAGCATAACCAACGCTTTCAAAACATAATGCTGTCGCCATTATGCATGAATTGTACTTGCATCGCTGAAACCGAAAAACTCTATTCCATGTATGTGTGTCAATGACAACTTACGATGGAATTACTACATATTCCAAGTCGCCAAAAATGCTGCGAAATGTCTAGGTTTCCTCAAGCGATGTAAGGAATTGTTCACCCCACCTGATCTGGCTTCAATGTATAAGGCTTTCATCCGCCCAAAATAGGAGTACAATGCTCAGATCTGATTAGGTCCTCCTAAGACTTCTCTGCACCTTCAAGATAGGACTCAAAACCGTGCGTTAAAACTTATAGGCGATGACAATATTACACAATCGATTGACACCCTCGACCACCGACGTAATGTCTCCTGCCTCACTTTGTTCTATCGCTATTTTTACCACCAGTCTCCTACTAAAATTGCCAGTACCATACCCGTCTCGCTATGAATGCTGATTAGAACACCCTCAAGCACACTTTCGGACGTACCGTGATTCTTTCCTTAGACTAATAACTCGCTCATGGAATGCTCTGCTGAGCTCCTTATTTCCTAGCTATCACCACCTTCAAACATTTTAAACCAACGTACATTGGTACCTCTCTTTTCTCCCTCCCTTCTTCTGAAGAGGTAGTTTCTCTCTAAAGGAAAAATACTACATGAAGTTTTCCATCCATCTTTTAGGACCCTTCCCGAGAAGGTCGACAACCCGTAATATCTCATCAGAAAATTGCCAGGGCAGCGCTGTAAAATCTTTGATTTTATATAGATACGAGGGCGGGTCAATAAGTCCGTGACTTTTTGAATTTCTGACCTCTTTACTGAAACAGCAACACTGCTCCTGTCAACAGGCATCTGTCAGTTGACTCCTGTCAAAATTTAAACTTGCTGCGTCAGTTAGTTTGTGTTTGACAGTTATTTTTATCAGACTACTCACTAATTTGAGGAGAAAATGGAAAAAAGTGAATTTCGTGTGCTTATTAAGCATTATTTCTTGCGAAAAAAAACCATTACCGAGAACAAGGCTAAGCTTGATAAATACTATGGGGACTTTGCACCATCGATTTCAATGGTAAAAAAGTGGTTTACTGAATTTCGTTGTGGCCGTACAAGCACTGAAGATGCCGAACGTCCTGGACGCCCAGTTGAGGTCTCTACACCCGAAACAATCGAAAAAATTCACGATATGGTGTTGGCCGACCGAAGATTGAAAGTGCGAGAGATTGTGGAAGCCGTAGGGATCTCGCATGGCTCAGTGGTTTCAATTTTGAATGATCACTTGGGCATGAGAAAGCTTTCCACAAGATGGGTGCCGCGTTTGCTCACAGTCGACCACAAACACATGTGCAGTTGCCATGGCAAAAATCCATGAATTGGGCTATGAATTGCTCCCTCATCGACCCTATTCTCCAGATTTGGCTCCGAGCGACTACTTCTTGTTCCCAAACCTGAAGAAATGGCTTGGTGGAAAAAGATTTGACTCCAATGATTGTGTCATCTCGCAAACAAAGGCCTATTTTGAGGACCTCGACAAATCATTTTTTTTGGAAGGGATAAAAAAATTGGAGAAGCGTTGGACAAAGTGTATAGAGCTCAAGGGAGACTACGTTGAAAAATAAAATTATTTTTTTATCAAAAAATCTGTCTTTTAATCCAAAAGTCACGGACTTATTGACCCGCCCTCGTACTTAGGTTTGTTGTGGATCAATAAAAGTCATTTTGAGAGATTTCAAGCCCAAAAATAAATCAGTTGCGCTCTCCAACACTATTTCCTTTTTCCTCACTACCGGTTAGCTCTAATCTAGTATAATCTTTGCTAACTACGCCACTCTCTGGCTTTGTTCCTGGATTCTCTACCTCGTAGAACGGGAACAACAGCCTGTATTTAGCTAATTTAAATTACAATATTGTGAAATTAAAACATATTTCTGTCTTCAAAGCAAACCTCGAATATCCAGTTGAATTCTAGCATCTTCAGAATGGTGGCGACCCAACATGGGAATGACCACATATTCGACGCCGATGTAAGGAATACTTAGTCTCATCAGTTTTGATGTAAACATAATATTGATTCTTCTAAAATTCAAGTACAATTACGATATTGATGGGTCAATTGACGTTCCTCCTTCAAAACTGATCTTTCCTTGCTAAGCTATAAATTGTCCATCTGTAATCGGTACTTTTATCCTAGAAATCAATATGAGAACTTTCTCTTGATAGCTCGAGGAATCTCATACTGCGTTGGGACACAGTAACCCGACATTCATCCTATCTTGTATCCAAAGAACTTATCACGAAGAAGGCATTTTTTTGGGTTTTCTTTTCAGTTACAGTACCAGAGCACTTAAGAAGATACTTGTGTCATGTCTGTGGGACCCTAAAACTATTGTGAGTGTTCCCATCCAAATTAATTGAAGTTGAATAAGGAAGCCATGAATCGATATATTTTTATTAAATTCCAGGAACTAGGAACTAATCTGCAGGGAAAATGTACAATTCTCTTCGCCAGATAAAATTCAATTACGGGTAATTTTTTTTTAAATAAATAAGCTTAGCTACTAAATGGTATAGTAGTTAGCTAATGAAAATACCTGCTTATTGGATGCTTGGAAAATTAATTAAATTTTCCGCAAAGAATCGACTTTAATTAAAAATAGAGAAAATAAAATATGATTGGATTAGACACGTACGAGTACTTGTATTATATCACCACGGTTTCCCAGCGAAACGTGCTTCAGTTAGATTCATAGTGCGTGCAGGATATTCTAGATATACACAGCTAAGCAATCTATTTAATATTTTTTTGAATTTTCATTCGAAATGGACTGGACGTGTTCATCTTGGTTTAAAAAGACCAATAAATCAAGAAAAGAAGAAAAGAATTATAAGGGAAAATATATACGAGTATGTGTATTTATGACGGTTTCCGTATGGCAGTTATGATGGTTTTACTTGCAACATTAAAGTGATTTATTCAAAATATTCGTTTGGGTTTCGACACACAAAAGAAGTGCAGATACAGACTGAACCCAAAATGTATAAATAAGTTATTGTATGCGAACATCTAAGCATACCAAAAGCATACCAAATTTATGTGTTTTCAGCTCAACGCGCAGTCTCGATATCTGCATATTTATTACCTCCAAATAGTATAGCATTCATCACAAAGGGTGATTCTTTTAGAGGTATTTTTTTTAAAGAGAAAAAACAATAAAAGAATTCAAATTTATCGAATAATCTCTATACTCATACAAAAGAACCGTTCTTTATATTTATTTCCTTCAAATATTGGCCACATCTGCGACTTGCAGTGTTCATTCCGAAGTTCCAACTAACGATTACATATTCTAGCACTACGGGTGGTGTTTCAGTTATTTAAGTTATGTTGGCCTCCAATCTTTTAATCACAGCCGGCTTATCCATGTAGACTGCAGGCTTTACTTAGACCCAAGGAAAAAGTCTAGAGGTGTGATGTTATACGACTTAGGCGGCCAATTCACTGGTCCAAAGGGTGACAATCCGCCTTTTTGGAAGAGAATATTCGAGACCACGGGCTTTATTTTCAGGCAGCAGATAGTCCGTTAACATGTCGTGATAACGGGTGCCATTCACGGCTACATTCCGTCAAATTTTGAAGAAATATGGACTGATACGGGCAGACGATTCCACCAGCCCATAAACCACACCAAACTATTGTTTGAGGGAGCCGTAGTGGCTGATCTTGAACGAATATAGTTAGTTTACTTATTGACGTAATCATTAGTTGTTGCATTAGACAAGGAAGGCTGTTGTGAATGGATGATGAATTATTTCATCACGGTCATGATGTGCGACCTCCACTACAAGCGCAAAAGAGTATTTTCTTTATTCGAAGCTGTATTTTGGTCACCTTGTATCGAATAATAAAAATAAGTTTTCAAACTTTTCCATTGTATAGCTTATTGTGTGTTCGGTAGACCGATTAGATCGACCACAATTTGCTCTAACCGCACGAAGCCCCTTCCTTGTATACCGCTGATTTTCGTAACACAGCTGAATAATTTTGAGACGCTATGCCGGGCTAAGTCTTTTTACATTAAAATAAAGAGTCTTCCGAACTTTGACAGTTTATAGCGGCCATATTGTTGAAGCTACATCTGTCAAATTGGCTATCATTTATTAAGTCTATTTTGCCAAATCACCGAGGATGGATATACCTTTCAATAACATATACAAATTATGAAATTGTTTTATCAAAATGGCTGTTCTGTTCGGGCAACATTCTGCGCCATGCTCGTCCTACCGAGAAGGGTATTCGCAGTGTGGTGGATAAATTTGAGTCCACGGGTTCAGTAAACGATAAACCAACACCCGTACGTCGATGAAAAGCAAGATCTCCTGTCTGTAAGAGTGTTCAGGAGAATCCGAGGCAGTCGATTTCGCGTCGCTCAAAAAAAATCGGCCTTTCGCAGACTACAACTTGTGGATGTGACTTGGGCCTGCACCCATTCAAAATTAAACTAAATCAGGAGTTGAAGGTGAAAGACCATAGACAACGACATGTGTTCGCTGAATGGACTCTGAAGAAGTTGGAAACTGACCCTAATTTCTATCTTCAGCGATGTGGCCCATTTCTTCATGAATGGGTACGTCAACAAACAAACCACGTTGGCCAGGCCATCACCATCAACTGCAACACAGCTCACGCCTCATTGAAAATTTTATACGAGCAATTCGAGGGCATGGTCGTCGATCCCCTTAGACCTTTTCTTGTGGGGTTTTCTGCAGTCGCAGGTCTATGCGAATAAGCTCGAAACCACAGCGGCCCTCAAAGCCAACATAACCCATGCCATCGGTCGAATTCAGTCTGATTTATGCCCCAGAGTCATGGAAAATTGAACATTTCGGATTCGCGCCACTAAGAGAAGCCGTAGCGGACATTTGATCGATGTTGTATCCCATACATAATAGCATTGATAGGCCCTTCAAACACACACTTTGTTTTATTTAAATTCAAAAACAGGAAGCATTTAATGAAAGACCCTTTATAAAACAAGCCTTAAGAGAGGTACCAAATTAGTGTGCCACAACGCATAGGTAATCTCTCATTAAAACCCCACTACAAAGAAATACCATTTATAGTTCTGAAGGAGAGCCTTGTGTCGATGGCAATGTGGTAAGTTTGGTGATGGCTAATTGATTAGAAGCAATTTTTTCCCAGCCGCAAAGTCAGTTAGACAAGGTCCGTTCGCAATGGTGTCGTCGTGTAGGCTATACTTTCAGTAGCACCAAAGATACTCACTCTTCCTAGCTGTGTATTGAAATTGCTGAGGTCAATTTGAATATCATATAGGTAGTTAGGTCATTGTTTGTAAATTGTGTCCAAGAACTCATTAAACCTATCGTCGGTGTAATCTTTTTTGCCTAATGTTGGCAAATTTAGTCTATAAATACGGATTGTTTCGAGTTAATATGCCGGAAACTCAAAACTTCTTCCCTATGAATAAATCCGCATCCAAAGAGGTGCTGCTTTTGCCATCGACAACAACCGCCGTAGTAGATATCACAGTTTTTCATCCTTTTGTGCCGGGGCCATCCCATCACATTTTTCGGATGATGGTTACAACTGCTCTGCTCATTAAGAGGCCACAAATTCCACGTAGGGATCGGCAACTTGTTTTCCTTTTTTCGATTGCAGGGGTTGTCAACAGTAGGCTTGCTCGTACCACAGGCTTGTTTTTGCTCCGTAACTTAATTTATTTTTATTGCCTTGAACTTTCTTTTCCTAGGTAAGATTTTTCAGGGGTCTAGCTTTCTTGATGTCTCCTTTGAGACCGTTTT